>JAOTRH010150925.1:0-13288 GCA_034768845.1 Heliamphora exappendiculata | reverse complement strand
TATTAGATTTAGATTGATTAGAATATTAGATTGATTAGATTGATTTTATTCTGATTTGATTTTATTCTATTATATCTCTTTATTGTTTATCCCTATTCGCCTATAAATAGGCTATATATTGTACAGTTTCAACAGATAGAAAATATATAGTTATTTTCTCTTCTCAATTTCTTCAAAACGTAAAAAAAAATCAAAAAAAAAACTAACTTTTAAGCTAGTCGTCAATCGCACCATAAGTGAATAATTAGTGAGGAGACTTGTAGCTCAACTTCCATTTAATTAGTTAACACTGAACTTCATTTTAAGAAAAGCATCCTTTTTTTTAGAGTTAACTGAATTATAAAATAGATTTATATGTTTTATGTATCTAACCTCAGCAATTAATTTAACTTAATACTTATTGAGAGATTAGTAAAATTATTGGCCAACAACTCTTTTTCTTTTTTTTTTGTTGGTGTCATTTTGGCTAACAAGCATACACATCTATTTGTTTTCTCACAAATGATTTGAGGAGTTTAAAGCTCGTTTGATTAAAAGACTATTTTTTTAGAATAATTATTGTATTTAGATTATTAGTCTCAAGAGTATTAGTGTTTGGATTATTAGTATAGTCTTTTTTGTATCGAAATATGTTTGATTAAGAGTAAGAAAACTTACGAATAAATAATAAGTTGTTTAGTTTAATATGATTTTAGTGTATTAAATTTTTCATGTGTAAAAATAATCAAAATAGTCCCAAAACTAACCAAATCATCCCTCCCATGGGTTTAAGATAGTCCCCCTATAAAAAGTATTAAGTTAGTTGAAGAGTTTTTTAACCTTCTCTAAATGGTTGACAAACACATTTATAGATTGAATTATTAATAAAATAGTTCAACCTCAAGCCTTAATCCCACAACTAAATGAGACCTAACTCTCGATGTTAACAAGGTATGTTGCTCTCTCTTTTTGTTTACCCGATTTAAGAGATTAGGGATGCTATTTGAATTCTCAATTAATTACATGCTTGAAGTGGATCCAAAGAACCTTGCCTAGATCGGGCTCCCAATTATTAAAAAATAAAAATAAAAATCTACATCACAATGGTCATTTTTATCTTTTAATCCATATACGTGCCTTTTATATATATATATATATATATATATATATATATATTGGGAAAATTATATTATTTAGCTTTTCTCCAAAATGAACCAGTTTAGTTGGATCTTTCTGGTTCAACATAGACTCATTTTGATAATTCGAGCAACTTATTTTATTGTTCTTAGTATATATATTATCTCTTTAAAAATTAAGTTAATTGGATATCGTTAAGTACTTTAACAAATTAAATTATGCTAATAAGAATAAATAATAAATGAATATCACCGACGCAATTGTAGTTTGGTAAGTCGCGTAATGATATCTGATCAACTTACATTTTTGCAAAAATAATATATAAATTGCGAACAATAAAATAAACAGTTCAAATTTTCAAAATGGGTTCATTTGGATCTAAAAAAGTCTGGACTGATCCAGTCCCATGTGAAATCGAAGAGAAGACTCTTCCATTAGATTATATATATATATATATGTGTGTGTGTAAATTCAAGTTCTATGTGATTGGCATACATTTATGCCACGAACAGAAGGTGGTATCTTTCTCGAGAGCACAAGTGCAGAGTGGAGAAAAAGGTTATGCCTGTTGAGAAATAAGGGAAATGAACAAATTAGCACAATAACAAATCCTTACAAAAAGGAGAGAAAAGTATTAAAAAGAACTGATTGGTGGAAGATTGATGGGTATTTGATATTAGGTCAAAAAAATTGTTTTAAATCTCGGCCAATATGTTTTGCTTCGGAGTATCAGAATTTTAAATATTTGATATCGATATTTTTCACTATATTAGTTGATATTGACCGATATCAATTGAATCGCGATCGTATCACCGACATCGATAAATATCCTAATATAACTATTTAAAATTTCTTTCATATGTGCATCGTCTAAAAAATGAGATCGTACGGCATAATTAAGGCTCCGAGTAAGGCAATGGCGTCGCCGGTGGCGCTCTGGCCATCGAGTTTAGGGATGAACAACCCCTTGAGCAAATCTTCTGCTGGAGGCTTTACATAACTCATTTCCCCAAAAAAACATGCTGCCATGGTGAAAACCAACAGTGTAATAAACATTTCCAGCTTCCTCACCTAACCCACCCAATTGTAGAGAAACAGTCAGAAAATTAGAAACATTAAGAAAATTTAGCTCTCAACTGAAAAGATTAAAAAAAAAAATTTGATTCATCATGTTTGTAAATTAAAATATCAAAGTGGTTCACATTTAATTTCTACCATGTTGTGGGGGTGTGGTAGAGGGAGAATATATTCAAGATTTTTTATTCATGCATGATTTGTAATTTTCCTTCAGTTTCCCTCTTTCCTGAGAACCAAACATGATTTTTCTATATGGAATGCGACCTTGGAAATTATGCATGCTAAAATTGCAGAACCACCTCAGTAAATTGCTCATACCTATACTATTCTATAAACGAAGAAAACTCATTTGGTGTCTCTTTCATACTGAAACTGTATGAATTTTTATATTTTCAAAATATCTTAAAATTTTGAAAATATATCAAAATAACCAATAACTTCAATTCTAATAACTAATTCAGTTATTAATAAATTTAAAAAATATAATCTTTACAATTCTGTTAACTAATTCAGTTATTAAAAAATGTGTTTTGCACATGAATAGCATGTGCACAGTTACTAGTGTCCATTAAGGGGAAGGATAATTACTTTTTAATTAAAAAAAATCTTAGAGGCAATTTTTTGAGCAAATTTCCTCCAAGCTATGGGTAGGTTTAATTTTTATGATAATTAATTTTAAAGACAGATGATGTGAACTTATCAAATCAAGTAAACTCAATTAAAAATAAGTATACTCAATTAAAAATAATCTTTATATATCTAAATATTTTTAAAAATTGAAACAATTTTTTTTAAAACACGAACTAAACACATTTATAAGATTTTTTTTCCCAAAATTTGTTCTGAATTTTACAAAATAGAAATGAAGATAAACTTTTTTGAAAAAATTAGAAGAGTAAATTTATATAATTTTAAAATATTTAATATTAATACTACTATAATAATAGATTTATTTATGTGAGACCTTGACCCGTTTTCTTTTTCGGCGTTTCCGGACCCGCGTTTCGTGTTTTTGTTTGAGCATGTTTTTACTACTTTTGGTGTATGATCGGGCTTAAATATGTATGCGGGGTAGGTTTTCAGAGCCGTGGGCTGTTGTGGCACGAATTTCAAAAAATTTCAAAAAAAAATATTTTGGAGAACTATAAATATTTGGAGTTAGATATTTTCATAAAAATATTTTCTAAAACTTAACTCAAAAGTTTCTTCCAAATTCTCTCTGCCTTCTCTCTAAGTTCTCGGGGGTCCGGGGCTCGATTTTCAACGATCCAACAGCGGATCCTTGCTTTTGGCACGGTGGGCTACGCAACCATCCGATCATATTTTAATTTCGACAAAACTCGATTTTGCACGTGGTTCAAGGCATTGAGTTTTGAACTCACCGAAGTAGGATTCCAAACCCTACTGCTTTATAAAGGTGTTACGTGTAAACATCTGTGTTTTTAACGGTTAGATCTCAGTAGATCTGATTTTGTATCAAAATTAGTTTTTGAGTTAAAAATCGATTTTTAGTCGATTTTGGTGGATGGAATCGGGTATCGAGGGTTTCTTTTGAGGTCTTGGTGTTAGGTCTAGGCGTGTGTATGTTTGAGGATGTTGGGCTGGAGTTTGGAGGCTTCGATTTGAGATTTGGAGGTTAATCCCGTAGCTTAGAACGGTTTCTAGGTTGGGTTCAGTCGACTGAACCTATGAGTTCAGTCGACTGGATCATCTGTTCCTGGGTTCAGTCGACTGGACCTCGAAGGTCAGTCGACTGGACAGTGCTTCTGGGCTTTTTAAACATTTCCAGTGTGTTTTTCAGTCGACTGAATTCTGGGCTGTTTTGTTGATGGTTTGGTGGTTGGGTTTTGGTTTCTAATTGGTGTTATATGGTATTCAATTGATTAATTTATAGAAATTAATTTCTTTAAATACCTTTGGATTCCTTTTGGGGTTCGGTTTGTTGTGTGGTGATTTCAGGGGTCGTGTCGTGGCCTCAAATGTGTGTTTAAATGTCGTCCTTGGGGCTATATGCATGGTAGATGCGGCTTGTTGGTGCACAGTTAAGTGCGTGGTTTGCTATGGGGTTTGTGTTGGCGTGGATGAGCGTCGTGAGTCTATGATGGCTGTGTTGGGCGTGTTTGGGCCCGTGGTCCTTTCTGGGAAAATGTGTCAGTTTGTGAAAATTGGGGTTTTATGAGTTGAAAGTTGGCCTTGGGGTTAGGTGTGGTTTTGAAGGTTATTGGCCGTCCTTGTGGGAGGATGTCGGTTTGTTTTGGCGGGTAGCGTCGTGATGTATTGTTATACATGGCTATTTGCATTTGTAATTATTTATTTATGTACGAAATATGTAAGTAAATTACGTACGATGATATCGTTGTGTAGCGTGATTTATGCTTTAAAACCTAAAGTTTTATAGGCATGTAACGTAGTTTGTGGAACGTCATGTTGATACATGGTTATATATTTTAAATCTTGATTTAGGTTAGCATATGTGTATGAAATAGATTAGATGAATCTGTGATCCAGTAGATGTAAATCCTGGTTGATGATGTACGTGTGCGTGTATGGGTGTATGAGGTAGGCTGCGAAAGCTAGTGTATGAGGTAGGCTGCGAAAACCGGTGTGTGTACGATTGGTGGCTGCGATAGTCCTTCGGTTAAAGTCTAAAAAGATGCATTAGTTGGGGCAGTGGTCCTTTGGTGAAAGTCTGATAAGATTCATAGATTGCATGTACTGCACATTGGAACGGATAGACCAATTTTTAAAAAAATTGTATTAACGGCCAGCGGGAGTCAAAATACAAGAATCGTTTTCAGGGCTCCTGTGAGGGAGTCAAAACATGATTTTTATTCTCGCTTTCCCGTTGCTTGTGAAAATTATTTTCTGGCTCTGGTGAGTCGTGACCTAAAACTGTTTTCAAATTATTTTATTGGCTTGAAAGAGAGTAAAAAACTGCACCTCGTTTATCAAGCATGTTTAGCTTATACTGTATGTGTTGCTTAGAATCTGTTGAGTTTTAACTCACGGCGTGTAATTTGCTTTTCTTCAGGTACCGGTCACACTGGTTGATCATGAGGTGCGGGAGAGATGGAAGAGAGCTGTAGTCTTCCCTTTTGTTCTTTTGTTACATGTATGTTGTAACATGTTTTTCAGGCGTTGGAGCCGTGTAATGTTGCCGTTTGGCGTTTATATACAATACATGTATGGTTTTTTTTTAGAGTGTATTCTCGGGTTGGATTTTATGTTGATGGTTTGTGGGTGTTTCACGTGGTCCGGAGTTTGGGGCATTACAACTTGGTATCAGAGCTCTGGGTTCGAATACCTAAGATCCATGAGAAGAGGTTGCGTCACCGCGTGAGGTGGATTGCTTGTGTTTGAATGCATCTGTTTAGATGCTTTGATAATATATAGGTGTTAGCATGATAGGCATGAGGATGATGTGTATATGTGAGCATGTGGATTGAATCTTAGGAGTGATAGTCTTGCCTTTGGGCGTTTGGATTAACAAACTTGATAGCTAAGTTAGAAATGCATTTAGCTGACTCTTGTTGGTTCTCCTCGGTCTGTGGGGTTTGTTTAGCACAAACCTATGTGGCTATCTGTTAGCATGCTAGGTGTTTAGCATTTATGTTCATGCTATGTGTTGTATCTTATATGTTGTTTTCTTTCGTATAAACGTGATGTCTGCGAGATGAAGACGTGGCCGTGGTCGAGGCCGTGGTCGTGCTGCTGGCCAATGAGATATTCCTATCCCTGATTCTGGGGATGCTAATGCTCCCCAAGGAGCGATGGACGCGACGGAGTCGTTGCGTGTGCTGCTTGGTTCTATCCAGCAGTTGGTTGCTAGGGGTGAGCCTGTTAGGGAGAGGGAGGCAGTGCTTGAGGCGAGATAGGTGAGGGTTACAGTTGCAATGCGAGAATTCTGGCGTATGGATCCTCCTACCTTTGCAGGAGATCCTGATCCTCTTATGGCGACTGAGTGGTTGGAGTTGACGACTCGGATCCTTGACACATTTCTGATTGTGGAGGATGAGTTGCAGGTTTTCTTTGCCACTTTTCAGCTGAGGGGTGCTACTCATCAGTGGTGGAGATATGCCAGGACTACAGTAGAGGCCACATGGGCAGCTTTTACACAAGTATTTCTGGAGAGATATTTCCCAACTTCGAAGAGGGACTAGTGTAGAGAGGAGTTCTATTCTCATACCCAGGGGGCCATGGACATCATGCAGTACGAGGCCAGGTTTACGAGCTTGTCTCGGTTTACACTAGAGGTAGAGTGCACAGATGAGTTGCTTTCGATGAGATTCGAGCAGGGCTTGAGGCCAGCGATCAAGGAGTGAGTGGCTGTGATGGGATTTTGTGTGTTCAGAAAGCTGGTGGAGGCAACAGCGAGGCTTGAGAATGCTTTGGCTAAGACTCGAGCTTTGATGGAGGCCAGGACATCACTGGGAGGAGCAGAGGTACAGACAGGTGGGCGTTCCAGCAAGAGGCTGAGGTCCTCTGGTACTAGCTTCTATCCATCTAGACCACAGCAGTTTTCGGCACCAGTACCATCTATGGCTCCGTCTGGGAGGTCGGAGCAGAGGGAGTTGGCCTGTTTTCAATGCAAATAGCAGGGGCATTGTGCGGTGGACCATTCTAGAGTTTGGCTCCAGTGCAGTCGCAGGGGAGGGAATCGCCAGTTTGCTATGGGTATGGACAGTCCGGACATATTCGTAGGAATTATCCCCATGGAGGCAGTGCGCCGAGTAGGGAGGACACACCAGTGCGTTTGTATGTGCAGGGTCGACAACAGCCTTTCGCAGCACAGACTTTTCCGATGACAGGTGGGAGTACATCAGTTCAGTCGATGTGGCAGCCGACAGCGCCAAGTTGTGGCAGACAGGACAGAATGGGAGTGCCCCGAGAGTATTCTCTTACAACTCGCGGTTCATCTAGGGCACTGTTCATGCCAGAGGATGCTAATATGCCTTCAGAGAGCAGAGGTACTTTCTGAGTCTGCAGGTTCTAGGTTAGATCCATCATTGCATCTGTTTGGGTGTTGGTGATGGTTTCAATGGCGGTGTGTTGTGTTGAGGCAGTGGCTGGTGATGATATGAGGCTGGGATAAATTGTAGATCCCGTGTATTTGAGATAGTTAGCCGTTATCTAGGATGCCTGACTATGTTTGATTATATCCTAGGAATGGTTTGACTAACCATCTCGTGTACCTATGTTGATTGTGATCACCGGGTTGTCTCTGTTGACCTTGAGTTGAATTTTGGGGTGAAATTCCTTTAAGTGGGGTAGAGTTGTGAGATCCTAACTCGTTTTCTTTTTCAGTATTTTTGGACGCGCGATTCGTGTTTTCGTTTGAGCATATTTTTACTGCTTTTGGTGCATGATTGGGCTTAAATATACATGCGGGATAGGTTTTCGGGGCCATGGGCTATTGTGGCGCAAATTTTGAAAATTTTCAAAAAAATATATTTTGAGACCTATAAATATCTGGAGTTAGATATTTTCATAAAGATATTTTCCAAAACTTAACTCTTAAGTTTTCTCCATATTCTCTCTGCCTTCTCTCTAAGTTTTCGGGGGCCCAGGGCTCGATTTTCAACAATCCAACAGCGGATCCTTGCTTTTGGCACGGTGAGCTACGCAACCATCCGATCAGATTTTGATTTTGGTAAATCTCAGTTTTGCACGTGGTTCGAGACATCGAGTTTTAAACTCACTGAGGTAAGATTATAGACCCTACTGCTGTATAAGGGTGTTACGTGTAAGCGTGTGTGTTTTTAACGATTAGATCTCAGTAGATCTGATTTTGTATCAAAATTGATTTTTGGGTTAAAAATTGGGTTTTAGTCGATTTTGGTGGATGGAATCGGGTATCGGAGGTTTCTTTTGAGGTCTTGGTGTTAGGCCTAGGCGTGTGTATGTTTGAGGATGTTGGACTGGAGTTTGGAGGCTTCGATTTGAGGTTTGGAGGTTAAACCCGTAGCTTAGAACTGTTTTTGGGTTGGGTTTAGTTGATTGAACCTACGAGTTCAGTCGACTGAATCATGTGTTCTTGGGTTCAGTCGACTGGACCTCGAAGGTAAGTCCACTGGACAGTGCTTCTGGGCTTTTTGGCCGTTTTTAGTGTGTTTTTTAGTCGACTGGGGGTTGGGTCCAGTCGACTGAATTCTGGGCAATTTTGTTGGTGGTTTTTGGTGGTTGGATTTTGGTTTCCAATTGATGTTATATGGTATTCAATTGATTAATTTACGGGAATTATTTTATTTAAATACCTTTGGATTCCTTTTGGGGTTCGATTGGTTGTGTGGTGGTTTCGGGGGTCGTGTCGTGGCCTCAAGTATTTGTTTAAATATCGTCCTTGGGGCGATGTGTATGGTAGATGCGGCTTGATGGTGCACAGTTACGTGCGTGATTTGCTGTGCGATTTGTGTTGACGCGGATGAGTGTCATGGGTCTGTGATGGCCGTGTTGGGCGTGCTTGGGCCTGTGGTCCTTTCTGGGAAAAGGTGTTAGTTTGTGAAAAATGGGGTTTTATCAGTTGAGAGTTGGCCTTGGGGTTAGGTGTGGTTTTGCGGGTTGTTGGTCGTCCTTGTGGGAGGATGTCGGTTTGTTTTGGCGGGTGGCGTTGTGACGTATTGTTATACATGGCTATGTGCATTTGTAACTGTTTATTTATATACGAAATATGTAAGTGAATTACATACGATAATATCGTTATGTGTAACATGGTTTATGCCTTAAAACCTAAAGTTTTGTAGGCATGTGACGTAGTTTGTGGAACGTCATGTTGATACATAGTTATATGATTTTAATCCTGATTTAGGTTTGCATGTGTATGAAATGAATTAGATGAATCTGTGATCCAGTAGATGTAAATCCTGGTTGATGATACACGTGTGCGTGTGTGGGTGTATGAGATAGGCTGCGAAAGCCGGTATATGAGGTAAGCTGCGAAAATCGGTGTATGTGCGATTGGGGGCTACAATAGTCATTCGGTTAAAGTCTGAGAAGATGCATTAGTTGGGGCATTGGTCCTTCGGTGAAAGTTCGAGAAGATTCATGGATTGCATGTACTGCACAATGGGACGGATAGACCAATTTTCTTAAAAACTGTATTAACGGCTTGCGGGAGTCGAAATACAAGAATCGTTTTCAGGGCTCCTATGAGTGAGTCAAAACATGGTTTTTATCATCGCTTTCCCGTTGCTTGTGAAAATTGTTTTCTAGCTCTGGTGAGTCCTCACCTAAAACTGTTTTCAAATTATTTTATTGGCTTGAAACATACTCAAAAACTGCACTTCGTTTATCGAGCATGTTTAGCTTATACTGCATGTGTTGCTTAGAATCTGCTGAGCTTTAGCACACGGCATGGGATTTGCTTTTCTTCAGGCACCGATCACGCTGGTTGATCAGGAGGTGCGGGGGAGGTGGAAGAGCTGTAGTTTTTCTTTTTGTTCTTTTGTTACATATATGTTGTAATATGTTTTTCGGGTATTGGAGCCGTATAATGTTGCCGTTTGACGTTTATTTACAATGCATGTATGATTTTTTTTTTAGAGTGTATTCTTGGGTTGGATTTTATGTTGATGGTTTGTGAATGTTTCACGTGGCCTGAAGTTTGGTATGTGACAATTTACCATTTAAGGGCCTCGTTTGGCTCCAGCTTAAACATGAAATTTTAGTCTTTTTGCTTAATAGTATAAAATAGTTAACTATCAAATCACAATATTTTTCTCTTTGCATATATGGTGGCTAAAAGACTCTTTTTAACTATAGATACTTCTTGTTTATTTAGCTTTAAATCTTAAAATAATTAAAAAAAACTTGCTTTAAGTCATTTTTGTGACTTATTTAGGAGTCCTGTTTCGCTCAGATTTAAATGTGAACTTTCAATCTCTTTGCTTGAAATTATAAAATAGTTAACTGATAAATCATATTCTCTTTGCATATATGGTGGCTAAAGGGCACTTTTTCACTATAGGTACGTATTTAATTTTAAATTTGTACGAGGATGACCCATAGATTATATTTGTTTGATGAATTGAACCCAGTCCAATCGAACCTGTCAATGTATTATCAGCACCTACAAAAGTGAACACACGTGAACTAGCTAGCGACCAATCGCTGGAGGCCACTCCGATGATAAAGTTAGAAATTATAGATAATCACACTCAAAAATAATTTTATAGAGATTTTCCTTCTTTTTCGTGTGTGCCCTCTGATACCTTCAGCCCTTCCTCTTTGTAACAGGTGAATCATCCTTCTCTTTCTTCAATCCCAATCATCATTCTCTGACTCATACCCTCTGCAACTCTAACTCCTCCTCTGTCAAATTGTCCCCATCATTTTGCCGTTGTCCTTGTGTCGGCGGCAAGCGAAGTCACGTCACATTGAATGTACCGAGCTCGGCATGTTCTCATGGCCGAGCTCTTAATAGTCGATATATGCCCTTCTATCGCATTTAATGCAATCCCATCTCGGTCAAATCGTATTAAATACTCTGTCAAAGCATTTAATGAGATACCCCCATGCCTTTTGCCGGGCTCTCACAGTTCGGCCCTGGGCCGGGCTTCTTTCTTTCGGGCCTTACTGTAACCCAACGGGTCGAAACTTGGCCCATCCCCCTTCATTTGCCCCTTAGCTTTTCTCTCGCTCGGCGTGAGGGAAGCTGATTCGATCTCCCATCTTCACCTCAGCCCATTTATTATGCCACCGATTCTTTGAACGTTTCCCGATGTCATTCACAACTTGCCACATGTCAAGGCGCAATTGGTCCAAAACGGGGCATTTTGTGCCTTCCCGATGAGAGACAGGCGTCGCCCCACTTCCTTGAGGCGACCATTGGCGCTTCCAATGGGGATAGAAAAACCCCCCCATAAATGGGGCTATTAACCTCATTTTCCTTCTTCCTCTTCGATCCTTTTAATCTTATTACCATATCTCTCTGTGACGCCATTTCTCTTCTCGTTCCCGATGATCACCGCCACCATTGCTGAACACGTCGGCAAAACCCGTCATCGTCGCTCTCCAAGTATAGTCATCTTCTGTCGCTAAGGACTCTGCTTTTCCCTTTCTATAAGTGTTAGTAGTTTTCGATTTTTCACTCTCCTTTCCTTTTTGCCATCTTTCTGCCCTCCATCTTCCCTTCTGGATTTCTCTAGGCTTTGAATATACACATTTTTTATTGCTTGCCTAGGTTTGGGCTTCGTGAAGTATAGGTTCTCCTCTCCTTCCCCCTCTTGTTTTTCCCTTAGCCACTTCTCTTCCTCGTCGGCTATGGCTAGGAAAGGGAAATTTGTCAAAGAGGTAGACACCCCCGACACCCTAGCAGCCTTTACGGCTAGATACCGCATCCCTCCATTAGTCACAGTTCGCTACTGCGATCCTGACGTTTCTGGGTCTCCCTTTCATCCTCGAGGAAACGAAGTCGAATTTCCTCTTGCCTCCATAGTGGAGGTTAGGGTACGGTTCCCTATTGACCCTCTCCTAAGAGAGAGGTTAGCCATCTGTCGCCTCACCCTTTGTGAAGTCTCCATCAACTTTATTAGGGTCGTGATGGGAGTGGCCGAGATTAACGGCCGCTACAGCTTGAATCTCGGCATCCTAGAGATTTTTCATAGCTATACTATTGCCCGCAACGACCGTACATACTACCTCTGCCAAAGGTCCGTCGCTTAACAAATGGTGCACGATCTCCCCGAATCGGACAAACACAGCGACGACTTCATCTTGGTAGGAGGAGACTTTTAATTCTAGGCGAACCGAGCCGAATTTGCTGGTCTTTCCATTCCGAGGGTTCTAGGGAGTCCAGGTCGGTTCGATTGATTTTATATATATATATATATTCCTTCCCCTCTACTCCTTACAGTTATTGTCATCACTTATACATCTCTTGATCTTTCGCAGTTGCCTCCCTAGCCAAGCAGAAAAAGAGACAGGCCAGTTTTACCGCAGTACAGAGTTGCCTGAACATCAGGGAAACTCGCTTGGCACCGGACCTTCTTAACTACATGCCGAGCTACCGCTGCATGATATGCCACCACGAAACCCGCGCATAGGGTCCAGCCTGAGAACGAGATCCAGCTCGGGAACAAGTTTCCCTATCTCCAGCTCGTCCAAAACCCTCATCTCTACCAGCACCAGAAGAGGAGGAACCAATACCGAGACAAAGAATCTTTGATCTGAGGTCAGCCGTTCTTGGTCGCAACGTGGCCAGCACCTCCGCTGTGCCCGCCGTGAGGATCTCGGCACTTCCGCCCGCTCTAGTTGCTCCTACTCCTCCCTCCCCTCCAGCAGCTCCCCCTGCCGTGCAGGAGACCGTAGCTGGTAGTGGGGGCATTCGGCCACGCTCCTCTTTACCTCTAGATGCTCGTCTCATACAACGCCGCCGCCTAATTCGTGCGGACAGCACCCCAGCCACAAAGGCCACTCCTAGAAAGGGTAGAGAGGCCAAAACGCTAGCTTCAACCCTTGCCCACTGGCTCCCAGAATTCAATCAACTGGGACGCCCGCTCCATGTGGAAGACTTCTCAAAAATGGGGATGGTCACTGAATGCCTTGTGAGAGGGCTCTGTCTTCCTCTTGATGTGGATAACCACTACAGCCTCTCTTTGTCGACTTTGTTTGACCGAGTTTACCAGCTCGGTGTGGGGTAAGCTTCTTTTCTTCTTCCTTTTGTTTTCTTTTTTATATGAATGTCAAGTTTTTTTCTGCTTCTTTTTCTCCTTTCCTATATTTTGACTTTTTCTGTTTGCATGTTCCAGCAACTCCAAGCTGTTACAGTCCTGCACGATCGCTTTGTCAAGGTGTCCAGAGAGATCAAAAAGCTCAACAAGGCTCTGACTATCTCCTCCCAGCATTCAAAAGACCTAGAAGCTGACCTCGCTCAAAGCATCTCAACCGTGCAGGGGCTGGAGGCTCGGCTAAAAAGTGTCGAGGAGGAAGAAAAAAGGACGAAGAAAGAAGTAGTGGTAATGGCTACTAATGCCAAACTTCGAGCCCTTCTGGCGGTGGCTCAAGCAGAAGCAGAGATGCAGAAGAAAATAGCTACAGACCTGGAGGCCACTAGGACCGAGCGAGATGACTAGCTTTGGTAACAGGGCTGGGATGAGTG
>JAOTRH010150914.1:0-13288 GCA_034768845.1 Heliamphora exappendiculata | reverse complement strand
TCTGCTCTATTACTAGCATCAGTGATTGATTCAAAATCCTCAACATGAGCTACCCCCACAATTCTCCTGTGATCGAGCGAGAGAGAGAGAGAGAGATCATATAAACTTTGATCAATTGGTTACCGAATCATGATTTACTAATGCATTCAGAGTAAATATATAACAGGACAAAAGTACATCATTTGGTGACGCTTTATAATGACTAAAATGGTTTTATCATCAACACTAAATTTCTTACATCTATTAGATTCTAATCAAGTAAAATGGAAAATTCTATTCAGTAAGTATAACTAAGTACACCGTACAGCTGTTAACGAAACACTAAAAATAAAAGGCCCAATCACATGAAAAACTATCACTGCATCATTAAATTATAACTTCCAGTTTCTTAGCAGTCCAAGGAAAGGTTTTAAAAAAAATGCTTGAAAACGCTAGCCATAGAAATAGGAAATGCCAAATAGACAAAGGAATCTTGGAATATGAAAGAAAGAGAGAAACAGCGGGTTTGATAAAGGACAAGAGTATAAAAGTTCTAGTAAGCACCAAAGGCACTATCCCACCTTATCATTTTGGCAGCTCCAAAACCAAGTGTGTCATGGAACAAATCTTTCATGAATCTCTGTTTCACAAGCACTTGAAGCTTTGGGTTGTTATAAATTGCTGGAAGATAAGCCTCACCAGAGCCATCCTTGTGTTCATCCCACAAAGCAGTAAACTTTTTGTGGAAGAGATTCCAAGTCTCCCCAATTGTCCTCAAGATCCAATCTTTATATGCCTGCATAAAATGTTATTAATCATAAGCCACATTATTGGAGTAATCATTGATGCCAATCAAAGTAAGTATTAATATCGATGATTAATTACCCCAAAAAAAAATATTGATGATAAGTAGAACGTTATAGAACACCAATGCAAGCATGGAAGCACTCACATATACACAGATAAAATGCACTGCCATATTTTCTCAATAGGGAGAAGAGGGGAGGGGCAGACATACAAGGACTGCAAGTTATCAGTTTCCTGCAGGTGACTAGTGACTTCTTGAGAAAAAATTATCTAAATGGAGTATCTCTCGAGAAAATATAATCTACAAAACAATCAACAAAATGTATAATGGTGTTTCCCTTTCTCCAAAACATCCAATCATGCAAGTGCTGCTGCTTATCCTAGGTCATAATCCATCAGTAATTTCAGCTAAGAACATTTCATTTCTGGACACGTGAACATACCATAAACTGGTTATGAAAGTTTATATATTCACCACGCTAACTCTATATTAGCACCCTCTTCTACTCGACCTCCCAAAACTAGGAATGACAATGGGGTGTGGTGGGGTCGGGGATGTGTTCCCCCATCTCCATCCCATTTATTATTTGAGGCGAAGGCAGGGGGGGGAAATCAGTAAAGTGGTGGGGGCAGGGCAAGGCAGGGGCAAGCCCATACTGGGAAATATTTTCTAACTTTAAAAGATAGTAATACTAATAAAAATTACATTATATGAAATTAAAATAATAATATTGATCAATTATTAGAATTCAAATAATAAAAAAATAAGAAATAAAAGTAAAAAATGAAAATTAAATATAATATTTTTTTATTTTAGTCTTATTATATTGTTAAAAAAATAAACTTTGTATATATGCTTACATATAAAATATATTTAATTAATTTAATGGAGGGCAGGACTGGGAAAGGAAATACCGACCTTTACTCATTAAAAAAATGGGTAAGAAAAACCCGTACAGAAAACGGCAGGGGCAGGGGCAGGGGCAGGGGCAAGGGTAAGAGAAATTGCCAGCCCTATCCTAAATGAGTTTACTTAAAGGGTGGGTATATCAAAAAGTATATGCATACCACTGAAACATCACCACAAATTGATGCTGATACCAAAAAAGAAGGAAGAAAACTAATATTTCAATTACGGAAAAGGTTTAACCACTAATGACAAGATACATGCTATAAATAAAGATCAAAATTATAGAATTCCCTAATAAGCAATAAAGTCTAAACTACCCTTGGACTACATACAAAATACCAAAAATATGAAATACGAAAAAAATATTCACATTCCCCCTCAAACTCATGATGCAAGCCCAAAAAATAGCGAGAATTTGTTTAGCAAAAATCGAAAGTGAGCAACAATGTGAGTCTTAGTAAAAAAGCTGACAAGCTACAAGGGGGAAGAAATAAATGGTATACAGTAATGGTCCCCAATTGAAGATGATGTTGAACCAAGTGACAATCAATTTTTACAAGCTTGGTACGTTCATGAAACATTGAATTGTGGACGATGTAGATGGCACTCTTATTGTCACAATAGAGAGAAGTAAAGAGAGGTATGAGAAGCGAAAGGAACACCTAAATCAAAGAAAACCCATTAAAACAAGATGATCTCAGCCATAGAGTGTGCCATAACGCAGTATTCAGCATCAGCAATAGAGCAAGCAACTACAAATTGTTTCTTGCTCTTCCAAGAAATAAGGGAGTCGCCCACAAAAATTCAAAAACCTATTATAAACTTACGATCAAACACATCACCAGCCCAGTTAGCATTGGCATAAGCTTGCAGGGTCAAGAAAGAGGCAAATGACAACAACAAATTCTAAAAGATATAAAGCACTCTTTTGAATCCCTGTAAAATAGAGATTTGATTCCAAGTTGGGCGACAAAAAGCAAACATATAATAGGATACGAAGTTAAACAGTCCAATGGGTAGAGCAGGGAACAAAAACAAATTGACTAACAACATCAACAACATATGTAATATCAGGTCTAGTCATAGTAAGATAGGCCAAACAGCCAACCAACTCAAGGTAAAAGAAGGATCCTCAAGGGGCACAACATCAGTATAAAACTTAGCATGTAACACAATAGCAGTATAAATAACCTTATTATCAGTGAAATGGGCATGGTGAATGATTTCATTGGCATTAGTATTACTTAGTTTGAGATCAAAATATGGCCCATAGAGGAAGAAGCAACTTCAATGCGGAGAAAACATCGACGAGTTCCCAAATCTTTCATCTCAAACTCACGAAATACATGTTTCACGTCAAAGATAGTGGCACAATCTGAACCAGTAATGATTATATCATTCACATATAATAGCAAAACAACGATTTCAGCACGTGTCTAACAGACAAAAAGAGCAAAGTCATGAGTACTAGAATGAAAGCCAACCTGGGTCACAGTAGGCTGAAAACACTCATACCAAGCATGGAGAGATTGTTTCAGACCATAAAAAAACACGACAGAGACGACATACAAAGCTAGGAGGATGAGAGAGACCGAAGGAGGGCACATATAAATTTCCTCATTGAAATGACCATTGAAAAAACCATTCTTGATATCAAGTTGGAAGAGAGGCCCTTAACGAACTGCAACAATAGATATAAGAGCACAAATTGTGGTTATCTTAGCCAAAGGTGCAAATGTTTCTTCATAGTCAATGCCATACCCGGGCATGGGGGGGACAACACATGCCATGTAGCAGTTTAAAATGCAAAATGGGTTTCGACTCTGTATACCCACTTACAACCAATGAAATTTTTAACCAACAGGTAATGGAACAAACTCCCAGGTAGACGTGTTTTGAAGAGCAATTAATTCGCCAGACATTATATTAACCCAGTTAGGAACAATACATACTTCTTTATAAGACAGAGGCTCAAAATAAACACGAATAGAAGTTAAAAAGGACAGTAAGAGTAAAAAACATGTATTGAAAAAACCAAGTCTTACTGACGGCATAGTACAAGTACGCAGTGGGTAGCATTGTCCAGGAGTGTTAAGACCTACAGAAGTACATTGAGCATGGTCAGAGCTGGTGATTAAGTGCGGCGGAGCAATCTATTTACAAGAATAAACTGATAGGAGAGAAGAGACATCGGAGGAACGGGAGATGGAGGAAAGATCAGTGACATCAAGGGTAGAAGTCAACTCTTTACAAGGCACGTCAAGAGGGAAATGATTACCATGAATCAAATCTTCTTTGGAGACACGAGCGTATTTGAGAGAGAGTAAAATAGGAAAGACTTTTAAGAAACACATGGCAGGATACAACACCGTTTAGAGACAGGACCATAACAACGATACCCTTTCTGCTAGAAACCATATCCTAAAAAGATAGCAAAGCAGGCACTCAATTTACTCCACTCTCATTTGGAAAGAAAAGCAAAACAAATTGAACCAAAGACGGGCAATAAGAAATAATTGAGAGTTTGAGCAAACAATTTCTCATAAGGTGAGAAGAGTGGACCTGCGATTAAGTAGATACACTGACGTAAGAATAGTTTCACCCCAAAAACTAGTAGGAATAGACAAACAAAGAAGAAAAGAACATGTTTTATCAACAATATGACGATGCATTCGCTCAACTTTACCATTTTGGACCTAGAGTATCGAAACATGAAGGGCTGACAAATAGTGGCAAAAGAAGTTAAGAAATTTGTAAATTCTGCTTCGCCTCGCCCAAATCAGAACGAATAATTTTTATAGTGGTAGAAAACTAGGCTTGGACTATACGGTGAAAAGTGCGATAAATATAGGAAAAAATAAATTAAAAAAACAAAAAACAAATTTAAGAGACATGGGATACACCAAACAAAAATGACTATAATCATTGATAAAATAAACATAATAAATAGATCCACCCTTTGTGGAAATAGGATAGGAGCCCCACACATCTTTGTGAATAATAGAAAAATGTGATGTAGAAACAAAAATGCTTTCATTAAAAGGTAAAGGTGACATTTTAGCAAGTTTACAACCACTGTACTTAGAAATGTCACTAACAGACACTTTATCCAAACCAATAAAAAGAGCCAAAATTTTAAAATGCTCACTAGACAAATGACCTAACCGAGAATGCTAAAGATAAAAAGGAGAAAAGTTCTTATTTAAGGAAAAAGACATTGCAGCAGAAGAAGGAAACCACTATGATGTGAAAGCTCTCAAATATATATAAATCACCAACTCTACGTTCAGTTTCAATCTGCATCTGGAATGTCTGATTTTGAACAACACAGCTTGAAAGAAAAAACAAAACATTAAAACCATAATCAGAGAGTTGACTAATTGAGAATAAACTGACATACAACAGAGGAACATAGAAAACATTAGGCATAGACAAAAGAGATGATAAAGACAGGATGATGGAGTCAATAGAGACAACAGCCATAGGGGAACCATCTGTAGTGCAAACAGTAATAAGAAATACAATGACTAAGACTAGATAAATCCTAACGTCATACAATGAAAGGAACCCAAATCAAATATTTAAGTCGATGAGGAAATACCTGAAAATTAGGAACTTTGCAAACCTAAGTGAGATGTAGCCATAGAAAAATGTAACTGCGTCCCGAAGGATACAAGCATAAACTGAAACAGATGAAACTGGTCTAGCAACGACTGTTGGAGGGAGGTGGCACCATTGGATGCAGGTGCAGCAAGGGCGGCATGAGGTTGATAGGACTGCGGGTGGTTGCGATGATAACTGGGAGGAAATGTGGCTCTTTTAGTGACAGAAACTACACTCATTGATAGCAACCCGGTGTTTGAGCTTCCTCGTGAGCTTGAGTTGGGTTTCTTCAGCAATAAATTTACGAATTGCACCAACAACAAATGGTAAAGGTGAACGGTGTAGAATAGCTCCACGAAGGGCCATAAAAAACTATGCAAGCCATTGTTTCTCTCCATAATACATATAATTATCTAGCATCTGCAAATCATAAGGTTCCATGAGTGTCAACTAGTCCCAATAATTCGTCATCTCAACATAGAACTGATTTGTCTTTCTATTTGGCACTTCTAATAGACATCTTCAATTCATATTGCTTGGGAAAATTAGATTTAAAATACATACTCCGTAGATAGTCCATAACTTCTTCGCTATGTCATATTTAAAAAAGTTCATACCAATACTCGGCTCCATAGATTGTGAAACCAAGTAAGCACCTGTACATTTTCCATAGCCCATGTCGCAATAGTTTTCTTATAACCTTCAACTTTAATATCCATAGGTCGAACTGTACAGCCATTCGCATAACCCCACCTCCCTTTACCAAAAAAAAAATTTCATTAACATTAGACCAATAAGAATAATTATCTCCATTTAAACGAATGCTAATAACATATAATTTCTCTTCAGACATGTTGAAAAGCTTAAAATCAACTGCAAAAACCAAGACAATCTCAAGAGGTCACAAACACTAAACTGTGCACAAACTCGTTTAAAACGATTTCCAAAACACAGTGAAGGCCAAAGCACAAATCAAAAGTAAGGCACCAATCAAAGAGGGCCAAAGCACAAAAACCAGAAGAGAAAGCTCTAGCAAGGTCATCAGGTCAGACGAGGATCCGGCGCAAGTCATGGGAATCCGACGAGAGGCTGATGAGGTCGTCAGTGCAAGTCAAGGGTTCGACGAAAGCCAATGGTGCAAGAGAAGGTCGGTTGGAGTCATTGTAGGTTGGACCAAAGCTTTAGATCTAGTTTCTGAGGAGGCATCGGAGGTCGGCAATGCTCGTGGGATGGTCGGTGATGCTTGAAGAGAAGTCAGTGATGGTCAAAGGGAAGTCTACGATGTTCGTCAATGGTCGGCAAAGGGTTTTCGACAAAGGAGTTGCGAGAATCTACAACATCGATTTGCAACAGAGGGTTAAAGGTTGGTCCAAAGCTCGTATCTGGTTTCGGAGGATGTCGAAGGTTGGCGATGCTCATGGGATGTTCGGCAATGGTCTAAACAAAGTCAACGGCAGTCGGCGATGGTCGGCAAAGGGTTAACGACAAAGAGTTTGCGACAGAGAGTCTGCAAAGAGTTCAACTATGGCACAGGTCTTCTCCGGCGATGGCTAGGGTTTTGGCAATGGCTCTAATACCATGATAGCAAAAGAAAATATAAAAACCATTATTGCAATTAATGAAAAAGCTTAACTACTAATGACAAGATACATGATATAAACATATATCAAAACTATGGAAAACCTTAATAAGCAATAAGGTTTAAACTACCCTTGAACTACATACAAAATAACAAAATTATGAAATACATAAAAAATACTCTCACAAGTGGCCAGGTGTTGTACCCAAGTAAGCTGGATTGGAGCTTCACTGTTAAGCCGGTATATTAGGCTTCTTCTTACAACGTTCTACGGCTAGTTAACTGTATATACAAAAAGGACAAAAGACCAATGCGAGGTAGATAAGAGTTATAAGTATCCAAGGGGGGAATCAAAGATCACTACGGAATTCTTGAAGGTTTACTCTCGACACGAGAAAATTTTAGCTCCAGAATTACACTAAACCATTCGAAAGGCATTTGATTATCAATTAGGGCGGAAATATCACATGGTAGAGAATGAACTTTTACATTCCGAGGGAAGTGCATATCTTACCTGTATCATACCTCCTGTATATTTTGTAAAAGGGTATATAGAACAATAATATCAACAGCATAGACAAGTTACTTGAAATACAAAAATGCCAAGTAGTCAAGTTGGTTGCATCTACCTAGTAGACTCATATCTCTCTTGCTCAGTAGGTGTATTTCTATATTTTCTGAAAAGCGAATTTATTCATTTCTTTCTTCCTCGCTATCCATGAGAACTGATACATTTTTTTTTCTTTTTTTTTTGAGGGTGGGGCGGGGGGTGTTCAGACCACAGCATTCATTCTGGTGACTCAAATAGGTGGGACAGGTTCAATTGAGTTAAATTGAATACATTAATCTTCATAATGGTTAATTGGATATCATCTGGAAACTTTGGTATCACCGGTTAACAAATTACACAAACACGCGCGCGCGCGCACACACACATATATGGTAAATTAAAATCCAAAAACCAAACAAAATGTTCAAGCAAATATGATGTGACTACATGAGGAAATTGAGGAAAGATAAATACTACAAGGGGGCAAAAGAACACATCCAAAAACATGAAAACATGAAAACAACTCCATATATAAGATAAAATGAGTAGTCAGGAGATACTTTTCGGTCATGCTGCTCATTCGCGTGACCATCTTGCGCAAAGTACGCAAGAATTAAATTTCCTATAAAGGCTCCGATATCAAACCCCATAGGACCGTAGAAAGCAAATTATGGATCTATAACCCGAGTTGAATCACGAGTAACCATGACAGAACCAGTATGGAGATCGCCATGTATAAGGGCTTGGGCTCTCTCACAAAACCTACACCGTTTCTTTTTTATTTATATGCATATTACGTGTTTTTAGTCACGCTTTAGCGTTTTTTCTTTAATGTGCATATATGCGTTTCGATGCCTGTTTTAGTTAATCTGAGCATGCGGGGTTGTTTCCCGGGGTTGCAGGGAGTTTCTGTGCGAATTTTAAAAATTCAAAAAAAAAGATATTTTTGGAGGCCTATAAATATCTGGAGTTAGATATTTTCAAAAGATATTTTCAAAAATTAACTCCTAAGTTTCCTCCATATTCTCTCTGCCTCTCTCTAACTTCTCGGGGGCTCGGGGCTCGATTTTCAACGATCCAACAGTGGATCCTTGATATTGGCATCGTGGTTTACGCATCTATCCGGATGGATTTTGATTTCAGCAAAACTCGAATTTGCACGTGGATCAAGGCGTCGGATTTTTGACCCAACGAGGTAGAATCTCAGATTCTACTACTGTATATGGGTTGTATGTGTAATCTTATGTGTTTACACCGTGTAAATCGCTTGAAAATCATCTTTATTTCAAAGTTAGGGTTTTTGGTTTTAAAACTCTTTTCGACGTTTCGGTTGGATGAAATCGGGTGTTGGATGTTTCTTTTGAGGTTTTGTGATAGTTCTAAGCTAAGGTGTGCTTGTGGATATCAAAAACAGGAGTTTGGAGGCTTGATTTGAGGTTTGAAATCACAAAACCGTAGTTAAAAACGTTTTCTAGGCAAGTTCAATCGACTGGACCCATGAGTTCAGTCGACTGGATCTTGAGTTGGGAGGTTCAGTCGACTGGACTCTAGGGGTTAGTCGACTGAAATGTTTTCTGTTCGAAATGGTGTTTTTCCAGAAGGTTTTTCAGTTAACTGGGGAGGAGTCCAGTCGACTGAAATGGTGGCTGTTTGCTTTGACTTTTTGGTGGTTCCTTTGTGGAAAAATGTTGGATTTCTTTTGAGAAAAAGGAGAAATTTTGATGAAAAACGTGTTTATTTGAGGTTTGGAGCTAACCCTTGAAGTTGAGTCTCGCTTCCCAAAATATTTTCATAAAATGCGTATGTTTTTACATGTTTTAGTTTGATCTCCATGGTTTCATGGATTGAATCTCATACTTATATATGCATTGTATAACTGCTTTGGGAAAAAATATTTTGAATATATTTTGTTTTGATCTCCTGGTAATTGATGGATCTATGTACATGTATAATGTACCGGTTTGAGAAATATTTTTAGAAGATTATCTAAATGTACCGGGATGACGTGTATTTGGCACGAGTTGCCCTCAGTGTAAGTCCGAAAACGTGCACAGCGTAAGTACTCAGGTCCTTCAGGTTAGTCCCCGTAAATTGAGGCGGATGGGTGCTCAGCTCCCTTGGGGTCGTACCCGTAAATTGAGTGGTTCGTCGTGGTACTCCGTATAAAACTTGTGGGTATCTAACCGGCCCCATAATGTATGGGGATTAGATACTTGATAGGGGTCTATAGTTGTTACCTCTGTCCCCTTGTGATAGAGTCGGTACATATGATCATACTCTTCTATTCCGCGATGGTACATTCCGTGAGGGAAATGATGTTTGATTACTGTCTTTCCTTAACTGCAGTGGTTTATTTGCATTTGTTGCAATACCTGATTTGAAAGATGAAAACATGATTTTATGAAATAAAACTGTTTTTGGAGACTTGTGTAGTCTGATGGGAAAACGTGAGGGTTTTGGATGGAAAACCTGTTTTGGTTTCGTGGTTGAGTTCGCTCCCACCGTATGATTGCATATTCCTACTTTACAGCTTATTATCTGTTTCTATTGGGCTTCGGCTCACGGGTGAAAATTTTCTGTAAAACCATTTTCAGATGATGATGTGAATGAGTAGCTTGGTGATGCCCGCGGTGGCGGAAGACTTTTGTAGTTTTCCTTTTTGGTATGCCTGTTCTTGAAAGCAGTTTTGTACGCTATAAGGCAATATACTTATGCATGTTATACAAGATGTTTATTGCTTATGAGAGATGCATACTGGGTTTTCTTGTAATTTCAACAGGTGAATTTCAATGTATGAAAACCTATTCTTTTGTAAAAATTGGTGTTTGGTGGATTTTCACATGACCTCGGATTTTGGAGCGTGACACGCGCACACACACACACACACACATATATATGGTAAATTAAAATCCAAAAACCAAACAAAATGTTCAAGCAAATATGACGCGACTACATGAGGAAATTGAGGAAAGATAAATACTACAAGGGGGCAAAAGAACACATCCAAAAACATGAAAACAACTCCATATATAAGATAAAATGAGTAGTCCGGAGATACTTTTCGGTCATGCTGCTCATTTGCGTGACCATCTTGTGCAAAGTACGCCAGAATTAAATTTCCTATAAAGGCTCCAATATCAAACCCCATAGGACCGTAGAAAGCAAATTCTGGATCTATAACCTGAGTTGAATCACGAGTAACCATGACAGAACCAGTATGGAGATCACCATGTATAAGGGCTTGGGCTCTCTCACAAAACCTGCCCAATTGGAGCCAACCAACATGAGTATAGCAACATCTAACATAAAATAAAGCAAAAAGTAAAAAGCACAAATAAAAGGAGAATCACTGTAAGTGTTAAAATTTATCACAAGAAATGCACTCTACTAAGTTGGCTGCAATACATGGATTTCAACTCAGCAACTTCAAGCTTCAAAGTGTTATCCTCGCGAACTGCCTCGGCATCCCGATCAAGATAAGGAGAAGTCCAGTGATTATAATGAGACACTTTGTAAGGGTCAGAAAAGACAACCTGCTCAGTGAGTCTACATAACTCCACGTTTCCACAATATTCAGCAACTGCAGAAAGCATCCAGATAAACACAGAAGTTTCGTAAATTCAAGCATGTCAATGCTGTTAAGAGCCACAAATAAGTTAGAGAAAAAACATGTGTTTGGAAAATTCGGCACGCATTTGAAAGTTTCTAGACAATATCTTCATCATAGACAATTCACTGGTGGGAATACATTTCTTCCTAGTTGGTGTTGGCAGTTGCAACTGAAGGATCCTGAACAGTCGCTAAATAATCTGGTCATCCCTCGCCTAGTGATCGGAGAGTTATGGACCAACCTCTTTATCTCTTCTAGGGATTTATTGGGTGCCAACATCAGCGTGTGTTATTTTTTTTTTTTGTAGTGGCATTGGAGAAAGGGATGGTTGAGAACTTGCGATTAGTGTGGCAAGCAGTTCCATCATGCCTCTAGTGGTCCATGCAGAAAAACGTACTTGACACACAAATTTAAAGGAGGAACTTGCAGCTTCTAAATTAAAGAAAACATTTTAAACTCCCTACTTCTGACTCAAAGAGAACTTCCAATTCAATTGAGTCTTTCGTTAAATTAGGAGAGAAGATTGTAGTTTTCTCTCCTTTGCTTTTCTTTTGTTTCATTCCCTACACATACATCCTTTGTACATCAGTTGCACCCCATCTTGGCACTAGCCGTTTGAATCCACACTACTGTTAGAAGAGTTCCAGGGGTTTATACAGTCTCACAATTTGTGAAACAATTAATTACTGTTTGAGAATTTATTTAAAAGTTCAAAATAACGTTTTTATCTGGTGAGATTACTGTTAAAAAATTGGAAATGGGTATCTAATAGCTGAAAATTTGTGTTCAGACTAAAATAATGAAATTATAATGCTGAAAGAGAGGAAATATTGTATCTGGGCTGCTGAAATAAATTGCAATCTCTTAAATACTTGGTAAGATGCTGAATTTTTAGTTAAGGTAATAGAAATAAAACTTGGGTGATGTTTCTATTAAATATTGCTAAAGAAAAAGGCTTAGTTCGGATTAGGATTGGAATATGCTTTTGTATGCTTTTCATGAGTACATACGATGCAGATTGAATAAGATTTGCAAAAGTATCAATTAAGATATTATATTAGATATTATTTTCGTTTCCAATTAATTAGGACATTATATGATTTTGTTTCGTTTAGTTAGGAATTCAAGTTTCTATTTTTAGTTCAGCTTTAGGCTTATAAATAAGATGATCTTTCAATATATTAATCAAACTTGGATGAATAAAAGTTGATATTAAGTGATTATTGTAAGATTTCTTGTTCTTGTTGGTTTTTAGTCTTTTAATTGCTGACCATTTAGCATTATTTGATATCAGAGCCAAATTGATTCATTACTGTACCATTATTTTTTCCGCTAGTGTCATTATCAGTAGAGCTCCGCGACCCACTGCCATCATGAGCCAACCACCAGCGCCACGTCTAGCGCCGCCACTAGCATCCGCCTCCTTGCTCCACGCCCGCCACCTCCCCTCGCGCCACTGTTGGAGACGCCAGCCTCCAAGGTCGTTGACACAATCCTTGCAACTTCCTTTCGCAAAGTCGCCACCACCTTTGCCTGCCTCAAATCTTGCAACTGTTTTCGATCCATTGCCGCCCCTCAATCTGTGTCACCAGTCGCAACCACCAGAAGTCTTTGCCTCGGTTGCACGCCTTTACACCACCACCTTCACCATCTAGGCCCACTGCCACCTCCGCCGACCTTGAGCACCGCCATCGGTCGCCTCCAACAGTCCGCACCATCAATACAACTGGCGATGACGTCTCCACCGTGTTCTTTTTGTGTCACCGCCTCGCGTCATTGTCGTCTAGTCGACATCACCAGCTTATGCCGCCATCACCCTCACCTGCGCTATCTACCCTGTAAACCCTAGGTCCCTCCCTTATGTGCACCATCCAACTACCGACGACCCAAATCCATAATCCAACTTGATCCATTTTTTATTAAATTCGGCACATTCTTTAAAGCCCAATCATTAAACTCCTGTCATCCCAACAACCCAGCTTAACCGTTCTTTAGAAAAACATCCAAACTTTTTATTAAAAAAAAAAATTCAACCCGAGGACCCAACCCTACCTTTTTTTAAACAAAAAATAAAGATTTACCAAACCCTTTACCATAACCCAGCCCACAAAACACAAAGGAAAGAAAAACAAACAAACAAACAAAAAAAGAGAACAACTAGCCCACTATTTTTTTTCTAGCCCAAATTAACCATTCAAATCCTTAGCTCAAGCCCCCCCCCCCCCCCAACGCTCCCCACGCTAGTTAGAG
>JAOTRH010150903.1:0-13288 GCA_034768845.1 Heliamphora exappendiculata | reverse complement strand
TTTATGTTTGACCTTAGGTTCAGAGGTGGGTAAGTTGTTTACCCATGGGAACGAAGTGTAGAGTAATAAGATTCAACATTGTACCGTGTGGTTTGGATGGCCTGGGGTGATAGATGAGAAATCGTGGGTTAAGATATCTACAATAGATACGTACCTGGGAGCGAGAATGCAGGAAGCGTCTGGATGATCGCGGAAGTCATTATTAGCTTGGGATGAAAGGTTTCAGGATTAAATTTCCTTTTGTTTGGTGTCGTGCACTTTCTACGTAAGTTGCTTGGACAGTTGGCTTAGGGTCGTGATATGGCCTTGATTTGCCTAATGAAAGTTAGGTCAATGAAGCACAATCTTGAGAAGTGAGGTCTTGGCGCAATGGGAATGTTGGCGTTGCGTCTCCGCATATGATTGGTGACGAGTTTGTAGTCTTATGGGATGTGATGTACGAGGTATGATGTTTAAGTATAGTGGATGATCTGAGTAGCATGGTCGAGGTCAATAGAAGTTGTGTGACTATGGTCAATACAGTTTGAAGGTGAGATTTACAAGAGTACGTTGAGGTTGGATCATGGTTTTTGATTAACCATTTCTTTCTAGTGGAGAAGATACGGTTGTCTCACGAACAGTTATGGTGTATGGGTTGTCTCACCTTGGTAAGGTGTAACTGTTAGGATAATTGGTTGACTCTTGGTTTGGCTATTGTGGGAAAATGGAAATCCCCATAGATCAGTGTCCGTGATGTGACCTGTGAGTTTGTGCCTTAGGAAATGGATACTACAAGAATCAGGTGATTGGAGGGTCGAGTTCCTCGTGGGTTTTCTGTAGAGTTGTGTACCCTTGGAAGATTGGGTTGATTGACCAGGAATGCTTGTCTTTGTTAACGAAGAAGTTAGTGTCAATGCATAGAATACTTTTCTTCACTGATTAACCAATAATCGTTAGCTGTGGTGTGCAGCTTGTTCTTGGTTGGAACCTTGCGGCTGGAATATTTACATGGTGGGTTTGATAGGCTCTTGTGAGTCTAGAATTGTGTTCTATTTGGAGCTTTGGATTTCTCAAAATTTTTAATGTGCGATGAGTGGTTCGACCATTTGATGGGAAGACTTGAATGTGCATGATGATGTCGATGAGGGGGGTCATGTAAATACGGAAGATCATAAATTGTCTAGTTTGAGGTGTTGTAGACTCGAGAGACTGATGGGTAAATTTAAGGCGTCATGACAAGGGATGTGATTCCGTATGTAAAAGTGATTACCGATAAAGCATTTGATTCATGAGGTGCGTTTAATCCTAGTGACTCACGGAGTTCAGGTGGTTGTGTTAGTGTTGATGGTTGAAGGATTCAAGTAATGCCGTACAAGTAGTGATATGATTTTAAGTTTGTGGTAGTTAATTGGCCGTAAGGGCATGGGTGATTTTTGGGGTAACACGCGTAACCCTTGTGAACAACGTCAAACTTTGGCAACATGTGATGGGGTTGGAAGAGTAGTCCTCGGTGTACGTTGGAAAAACTCTAATTGTGATAGTTCTTGTGTGTTTGGTTTGATTTTAAGTCCAGATTGAGGATGTTTACTCTCCAAAAATGTGTATGCGGTATGAAATGATGGTTATGGAGGGATAATCGGTGACTAAAGCAGAAGAGGTTGACTTCAATCCAGGTATTGGATTTAGCCTAGTGTAGTGACCCGACCCGCTTGAATTTAAAGCATTTAAGTGATGATTTTGGGCAAGAATTGACATCGTGTCAAACGATGGTAAGTCGATGATTCTAATAGCGGTGAGATATTAGTATTTTGTAGTTAAGTCTGATGCCACCTCTGGGAACAAAATCCCATATAAAACGAACGATTAGCTAATTATGTGGACATATATTAAGATTAAAGGAAGGTTTGGTGTGACTTGAGACGAATTTCGAGGACGAAATACCCAAATGGGGGAAAGTTGTAGGGACCGGATATGTGTTTATTTTGTGCTTACATGTCTTCGGTTAAGTGAATAGACGAAATTAATTTTGGACGTGGGCGTTAAAAAAATTTTGTTCGTTAACGGTTAATTTACTGATATGTGAAAGTGTAGTTGACATATAGGATGATAAATAACAATAATTTGTGAGTAAGAGTAGCTTATTAATATAAATTATTGGAATATGGGTTTAGAAATTTTGTTGTAAATGTGGGATTAAACTAAGAAGTTAATGGAATTAAATTATAGTGAAATGGATCATGAGAGTTAAAGTTAGAAAGAAAAAGAAGGAAATCATAATAAGCAAGCCAAACATGGTCCTTTGGCCATTCTAGAGTTTTGTAGAGAAATGGGAGAGAGAGAGATATAAAGCAAGGGTCCCACCCTCATCCCTCATCCACGCCACCCTCACTCCTCATTTTCTTCTCTTCCTCTTCTCTAATTCTCTTGGGAAATTTAGGAGAAAACCTACTACCCTAACCTTTCCCCACTCAAATTGGTGAAGCTAGGCCACATTTGAGAGCTATCAAAGGAGATTCAAGACCTGCAAACAAGGAAATCAAGATTTGAACCATTAAGGAGCAAAACTCCAAGTAGTTGAAACCCTAGGAGGAAGAAAGTGATGGAATCTCAAGGCTTTGTGCTAATTGAGGTAGGATTTAGATTTTCTTATATGTTTTATATTGATCTGGGTTGATACTTTGCTTGTATGTATAAAACCTAGTTGATTTCATACTTGATCAACAAATTCATGGACTTGTGTGTGATTTGAGTTGGGTTTGATGAAAATAGGAGTTTTGAGAAATGATTTAATCATGATTTTGAAGAAGTGTTGTGAGAAAAGAGGTTTATAAGACTTTGGATTCCATGTTTTTATATAAAAAAATGGGTTTAGATTAGCTTCAAAACCTAGCAAAAAATCAATTCTCGGCACAAGACCGCTTGATGGACCGATCGATCGGTCTATCAAGCGGTCAAGAGCTGTTCTCAGTATTTTCTGTAGGCCAGACCGCTAGATAGACAGATGGATGGGTCTATCGCGCGGTCTATTTCACTAGTTAAAATTTTATTTTTCAAATTAATGATCTCTATCATCCGAACTCCGAATGGGGTCAGTTTTATACTCAAATCGAAGCCCCGGAAGTCCTCTTTCTAGTAAGACTACTCTCACAAAAAAATTATTTTTTTAGAAAAAGTTATGACCGAAATAGTAAAGGTATGTCAAAATTTCTTAACCATTTTAACCCATTTTTGGCCAAATGTCTTAGAAAATGTTATTTTTCATCCTTAATGAACTTTTTATCAATTTTCTTGATCCATGGGCTATGGATACACCTATATTAATATACTTGGATTGGGTTGCAAGTGTTAAACCAGTTGGTTGGGTTTTATGATAAAATTGGTTTTCTACATATAACGTTTTTTTTAAGAACAAGAAAGGGTATCTCAGGGTTGTGATTTGATGTGGTCATCATTTGACATTGCTAAGCATTTAGAAGAGACACTTGGTTTTCAAACTTGTGTATATGCGTATGATGGGTGCATTCCATTTTTCTTCAAATGATTATAATTGAATTAAAATTTATGTTGATACTTGGTGACATTGAAGTAATGATGTGAACTATTAGAAACCAAAAAATAAAATTGTTAACTTGAATTGAAACCTACGATTGAATATGGAATATGCATAATGAGGGGTTGCGGTCCTACGGTGAAAGCCCGCGAAGGTTTACATTCTGATAATAATGAACCAGAGGGATTGATGTGGATTAAGTTAGCCTGGCAGGTCCGCGGTGAAAGACCGAAAACTTGCGCAAGATGGGGACCACGTCCTCACGGGTTAGCCCCCAAAACGTGGTGTTGCGTCGTAGTGAGTTAGAGTTATCTATTAATCAATGGCTTCGCGTAGCCTATTAGGATAATAGGGAGGGGTTTCTATATGTTGCACCCGACGTCAGTTCATTATAGTGATATGGTTTTGTGATAAATTAGATATGAAAATGTGATATGATTTTTGTGAAAACCGAATAATGAGATAATAATATGGGTAAAATGTGAAAGAAAGTAATGTTTTGAAAAAGGCTTGTGGAATTAATGAATTGGTGTGCGTGGGTGTGTGTGTGGGAATAAATAATAAACTGACGGAACTTGCATCTTTATTTCGGTTGCACCCATCATACCTCACAAATCATGCATTACATGTGAGTTAATCTTTATCCTATGAGTTTCGGCTCATGTATGTTTACCAAACAAATATCAGGTTCCAAAGAGAAGGGCGACACCAAAGCCATGGAAGCTTTTGGGAAAGGCCAGTAGATGAAGTTATATAATTATGGAAAGTGATGTAAGTTAAGGGATAATTAATGTTGTATGTTACACTAAACATTTGTGGTATACCTGGAAATATAATTCTGGAACTTGGTTCATTCTGTTAAATCTTTTGAATATATGTACAACATTTTCTTAAGTTCTTGGGCTTTACCTTTAGTTATGATTTATGTATGGTAAATGTTGGAGTTTGTTCACGGACCCGAGTTTGGGTCGTGATAGAATGGTATCAGAGCTCTAGATTCAAATACCTAGGAGCCGTGGGAATAATGATGACCTGTAGGTGTGACTTTTTGATGAGATTAGGCACCACTACACGACATGAATTGTGTGCTTGCATGGGCTTGCGATTGAATTGTTTTGCGCATGTTATGTGTTTATATGAACATGGAGGGTTGAGTCTTAGGGTGATGCGGCATGTCATTTGGCGTCCAGTCAACTACTTTGGGGTTCGAAATAGAAAAGCGTTTGGCCGATGTTCTTTCTATGAGAAATCTAAATTAGTTGCCCAGATTGTCGCGTTACTCTGAGGCTTTTCCTTGGTATGTGAATATGTGTTGATGTGATGTGACTAGGTGGTGAGTAGTGCGTAGCTCGGCTTTAGAAGGTTTAGTTGAGTTTTGCCTAGTTAGGAGTTAAGATATTCTCATTATATGAGCTATGTCCATGGGGCTAGGATGAGTTGTGGTTTAGGTAGTAGTGCGGGCCATGGAAGTGAGACTTGGTGGTCAATAATCATGGTGGGTGTAAGCCCGTGAGATGAGCATTGAGTGTTTAGTGTGTGTTGTGCTACCAGTAGCCTAACAAATGAGTATGGTAGGGTATTTGAAATCTCTTGGAGGTTGTTTGTTGTAGTTGGATATGAGGTGTGGCCTTGGACGCGTTGACAATTATGTACGTCATGAGCCGTACCATGTCTTGAGCCGTGTTATATCATAAGTCGTGTGCCCTGAGATTGGGTATGGGCGGGAGCATAGTGGACGGAAACATGGTGGACGGGAGCGTAATTATCTCCGGCCTAAGGTATGTTAGAAAGTCTGAGCTTAGACGGTGTTTGGAAATGTCCCTTATCCTGAGGGGTGTTATTAGTAACCATAGTGGTATCTTATGGTTTTGAAGGCCAATTTGATGATCTTTGTGCTTTCCTCGTACTGTGGTGCTGAATCTTGTTTCTTAATAGAAGTCAAAAGTGTATGAGGAATGAGTTGGTGGATTAAAGATGTTGTCAATGGATCGGTTAATGAGTGATGTGCATGTATGTATGATGATATGTACGTTGGAGGTGTATGTGATTTAACGAGCAATGGTTTGAGGTTATTCAGAAATTTTCTCGTAATAGAGGTTTGTGGCTTGATTTGTTGTTCTCATAATTGGAAGATAATGTGGAATAGATGGTTTTCGGTGAGAATGTGAGTGTGAGTGCGTGAAATTTGTGGGGAAAGTGATAGATGTTGTTGGTGAAGCTGATTTGGTCATCTTAGGATGACATGCTTGTGTGAGGAGATCCCATGAAGAGATGTTGTTGGTAGTGTGTGACCTGGCATAAGATCTAAAGATAGTGATGTTGTCTTACCCTTAGGGGTGAGTGATGGGGTGGTGCCGTTTGGTCTGGAGTCGATAGGCGAGGTTTGTATGTCTATGTTGTATGTAGTCGCCTTTATGTTTGAATGGCTGTGTGCTGGTGGTATTCGTACAGTGACATAAGAGATGGGTGTTCTCGATTGAGCATTTGTGTTTTCTGGTGGGTGTATCAGAACCGCAAGCTAAAGACTGTGGCGTGGGTTTTACCTACCCATCTGATTGTTACCTACCTGCAAAAAATTGAGTTGATGTGCTACAACCCTGTATGGACGCGTGTGATGTATCGTTGGGATGTGAAGGAGTGGGCGACCATTAATGTGCTTGGGTAGAGATCTAAGTGTGAAGACTTAGTGCGATGAATGATATAACCAGTGTGTAATGGTGGCCCTAAGAGGTATTGATGTGGAGCAAGAGCGTAGAGCCACATAACTCGTGGTCTTTTTAGCGGGAGAGATGTTTTGTGGTTGGTTGAACAATGTGATTGCTCTTTCTTAGTGGGAATAAAACGTTGGGGTTGTATAAGTGTGGTTGTATTCACCGTAGTTCCTTGAAGAGCCCGTTTTCTTTACTCTATAAACCTGAGCGTTTTGAGTGACATTTCTGGAAGGGTCACCTAATTTGTATGAACGGTCGATAGCTTCAACTCTCGTGAGATCCCTAAGGGAGCTTAGTGATTGAGTTGTTTACGGGGTGAGATTCTTGAGAGTCAGTTCTGTGAGATTCCTACGAGAATGCAGGTCTGCAGCTTGGTTGTTATCCTCATGATTAGGAGATCGTGTTTGGGAGCCGTGCTAGGTGTATGAGATTTGAAAGGACTGTAGAAGGGTTCGGTTGTGTGGTTAGCTTAGTGCTGAGATGGTGTATCCTGAGTGGGATAAGTCTGGAAGTTGTTTATGTTTGACCTTAGGTTCAGAGGTGGGTAAATTGTTTACCCATGGGAACGCAGTGTAGAGTAATAAGATTCAACATTGTACCGTGTGGTTTGGATGGCTTGGGGTGATAGGTGAGAAATCGTGGGTTAAAAAGTCTACAATAGATACATACCTGGGAGCGAGAATGCAGGAAGCGTGAGCGAGAATGCAGGAAGCGTCTGCAAGATCGCAGAAGTCATTATTAGCTTGGGATGAAAGGTTTCAGGATTAAATTTCCTTTTGTTTGGTGTCGTATGCTTTCTACGTAAGTTGCTTGGACAGTGGGCTTAAGGTCATGATATGACCGTGATTTGCCTAATGAAAGTTAAGTCAATGAAGCGCAATCTTGAGAAGTGAGGTCTTGGCGCAATGGAAATGTTGGCGTTGCGTCTCCGCGTATGATTGGTGACGAGTTTGTAGTCTTATGGGATGTGATGTACGAGGTATGATGTTTGATGGTGTTCATACATATGCGAATGAGGTCTAAGAGTTAAGAGTTTAAGTATGGTGGATGATATGAGTAGCATGGTCGAGGTCGACAGCTGTTGTGTGACTATGGTCAATACAGCTTCAAGGTGAGATTTACAAGAGTACGTTGAGGTTGGATCATAGTTTTTGATTAACCGTTTCTTTCTTAGGGAGAAGATTCGATTGTCTCGTGAACAGTTATGGTGTACTGGTTGTCTCACCTTGGTAAGGTGTAACTGTTAGGATCATTGGTTGACTCTTGGTTTGGCTATTATGGGAAAATGGAAGTCCCCGTAGATTAGTGTTTGTGATGTGACCCGCGAGTTTGTGCCTTAGGAAATGGATACTATCGGAATCAGGTGATTAGAGGGCCGAGTTCCTCGTGGGTTTTCTGTAGAGTTGTGTACCCTTGGAAAATTGGGTTGATAGACCGGGAATGTTTTTTCTTGTTAACGAAGAAGTTAGTGTCGAGGCATAGAATCATTTTCTTCACTGAATAACCAAGAATCGTTAGCCGTGGTGTGCAGCTTGTTCTTGGTTGGAACCTTGCGGCTGGAATATTTACATGGTGGGTTTGATAGGCTCTTGTGAGTCTAGAATTGTGTTATGTTTGGAGCTTTGGATTTCTCAAAATTTTTAATGTGCGATGAGTGGGGTCATGTAAATACGGAAGATCATAAATTGTCTAGTTTGAGATGTTGTAGACTCGAGAGACTGATGGGTAAATTTAAGGAATCATGACAAGGGATGTGATTCCGTCTGTATAAGTAAGTGATTACCGATGAAGCATTTGATTCATGAGGTGCGCTTAATCCTAGTGACTCACGGAGTTCAGGTGACTGTGTTAGTGTTGATGGTTAAAGGATTCAAGTAATACCGTGCAAGTAGTGATATGATTTTAAGTTTGTGGTAGTTAATTGGCCGTAAGGGCATGGGTGATTTTTGGAGTAACACGCGTAACCCTTGTGAACAACGTCAAAGTTTGGCAACATGTGAAGGGGTTGGGAGAGTAGTCCTCAGTGTACGTTGCAAAAACTATAATGGTGACAGTTTTTGTGTGTTTGGTTTGATTTTAAGTCCAGATTGAGGATGTTTACTCTCCAAAAATGTGTATGCGGTATGAAATGATGGTTATGGACGATAGTCGGTGACTAATGCAGAAGAGGTGGACTTCAATCCAGGTATTGGATTTAGCCTGGTGTAGTGACCCGACCTGCTTGAATTTAAAGCATTTAAGTGATGATTTTGGGTAAGATTTGACATCGTGTCAAACGATGGTAAGTCGATAATTCTAATGGCGGTGAGATGTTAGTATTCTAAAGTTAAGTCTGATGCCACCTCTGGGAACAAAATCCCATATAAAATGAACGATTAGCTAATTATGTGGACATATATTAAGATTAAAGGAAGGTTTGGTGTGACATGAGACGAATTTCGGGAACGAAATTCCCAAAGGGGGAAAAGTTGTAAGGACTGGATACGTGTTTATTTTGTGCTTACATGTCTTCGGTTAAGTGAAGAGACAATTAATTTTGGACGCGGGCGTTAAAAAATTTTTGTTCGTTAACGGTTAACTTACTGATATGTGAAAGTGTAGTTGACATATAGGATGATAAATGACAATAATTTGTGGCTAAGAGTAGCTTATTAATATAAATTATTGGAATATGGGTTTAGAAATTTTGTTGTAAATGTGGGATTAAACTAAGAAGTTAATGGAATTAAATTATAGTGAAATGGATCATGAGAGTTAAAGTTAGAAAGAAAAAGAAGGAAATCATAATAAGCAAGCCAAACATGGTCCTTTGGCCATTCTAGAGTTTTGTAGAGAAATGGGAGAGAGAGAGATATAAAGCAAGGGTCCCACCCTCATCCCTCATCCACGCCACCCTCACTCCTCATTTTCTTCTCTTCCTCTTCTCTAATTCTCTTGGGAAATTTAGGAGAAAACCCACTACCCTAACCTTTTCCCACTCAAATTGGTGAAGCTAGGCCACATTTAGGAGCTATCAAAGGAGATTCAAGACCTACAAACAAGGAAATCAAGATTTGAACCATTAAGGAGCAAAACTCCAAGTAGCCGAAACCCTAGGAGGAAGAAAGTGATGGAATCTCAAGGCTTTGTGCTAATTGAGGTAGGATTTAAATTTTCTTATATGTTTTATATTGATTTGGGTTGATACTTTGCTTGTATGAATAAAACCTAGTTGATTTCAAACTTGATCAACAAATTCATGGACTTGTGTGTGATTTGAGTTGGGTTGGATGAAAATAGGAGTTTTGAGAAATGATTTAATCATGATTTTGAAGAAGTGTTGTGAGAAAAGCGGTTTATAAGACTTTGGATTCCATGTTTTAGTATTAAAAGATGGGTTTGGATTAGCTTCGAAACCTAGCAAAAAATCAATTCTCGGTGCAAGACCGCTTGATGGACCGATCGATCGGTCTATCAAGCGGTCCTCGGGATTATCTGCAGGCCAGACCGCTGGATAGACAGATCGATCGGTCTATTACGCGGTCTGTTTTACTAGTTAAAATTTTATTTTTTAAATCAATGTATCTCTCTCATCCGAACTCTGAATGAGGTTAATTTTATACTCAAATTGAAGCCCCGGAAATCCTCTTTCCAATAAGACTACTCTCACGAAAAAATTCTTTTTTTAGAAAATGATATGAGCAAAATAGTGAGGGTATGTCAAAATTTCTTAACCATTTTCACCCATTTTTGGCTAAATATCTTAGAAAATGTTATTTTTCATCCTTAATGAACTTTTTATCAATTTTCTTGATCTATGGGCTATGGATACACCTATACTAATATACTTGGATTGGATTGCAAGTGTTGTACCGGTTGGTTGGGTTTTATGATAAAATTGATTTTCTACATATAACGTTTTTTTTAAGAACAAGAAAGGGTATCTGAGGGTTGTGATATGATGTGGTCATCATTTGACATTGCTAAGCATTTAGAAGAGAAACTTGGTTTTCAAACTTGTGTATATGCGTATGATGGGTGCATTCCATTTCTCTTAAATGATTATAATAGAATTAAAATTTATGTTGATACTTGGTGACGTTGAAGTAATGATGTGAACTATGAGAAATTACATAATGAAATTATTAACTTGAATTGAAACCCTATGATTGAATATGGAATATGCATAATGAGGGGCTGCGGTCCTGCGGTGAAAGCCCGCGAAGGTTCATACGTAATGAGGGGCTACAGTCCGGTAGTGAAAGCTCGCGAAGGTTTACATTTTGATAATAATGAACCGGATGGATTGATGTGGATCAAGTTGGCCTGACGAGTCCGCGGTGAAAGACTGAAAACATGCACAAGATGGGGGCCACGTGCCCACGGGTTAGCCCCCGAAACGTGGTGTTGCGTCGTAGTGAGTTATATAGCTATCTATTAACCAATCGCTTCACGTAGCCTATTGGGATAATAGGAAGGGGCTTCTATAAGTTGCACCCGACGCCGGTTCATTCTTGTGACACAGTTTTGTGATAAATCAGATATGAAAATGTGATATGATTTTTGTGAAAACCGGATAATGAGATAATAATATGGGTAAAATGTGAAAGAAAGGAATGTTTTGAAAAAGGATTGTGGAATTAATGAATTGGCGTGCGTGGGAATAAATAATAAACTGACAGAACTTGCATCTTTATTTCGGTTGCACTTATCACACCTCACAAATCATTCATTACATGTGAGTTAATTTTTATTCTACGAGTTTCGGCTCATGTATGTTTACCAAATAAATTTCAGGTTCCAAAGAACAGGGTGACACCAAAGCCATGGAAGCTTTTGGGAAAGGCTAGTAGATGAAGTTATATAATTATGGAAAGTGATGTAACGTAAGGGATAATTAATGTTGTATGTTACGCTAAACATTTGTGGTAAACCTGAAAATATAATTCTGGAACTTGGTTCATTCTGTTAAATCTTTTGAGTGATATGTACAATATTTTCTTAAATTCTTGGGCTTTACCTATGGTTATGGTTTATGTATGGTAAATGTTGGAGTTTGTTCATGGACCCGAGTTTGGGTCATGACATTATAAGTTTATTATATTATATAAATTTATAAGTTTTTTCTTTGTATTCAAGTTTATTATATTATATAAACTTATAAGTTTATTTTTTGTTTTGTATTCAAATTTATTATATTATATAAGTTTATTATATTATATAAAGTTATAAGTTTTTTTTAATTGTAATGAAATTTATTATATTATATAAGTGTATTAATCAATTAAATGAAGTAAATTTGAACAATTGAAATAATAAATTGCGATATAAATTTAATTAATCAAAAATCAAATGTAAACAATTTTACGCATTGTAAGTGTTTTGTACATATTAAAAAAATAGAGAAATTGCATCACTATAGGTCAAGTACATCCAAACTAGGTTGGCACATACATGCCTAACAATCATTTGCATTATTCTCTACGTAAAATACATAACAAATAAAATGTAAAATTATAAATATAAAGTAAGAAAATTTACATATACAACAAATAATCTAAAAAATTAGTCTGAGCCTGATAATTCTTCAGGCTTTCCAGACGTGATAGACTCTATGTCTGCTTCGAGTCTTTTCTTCTCCTCAATTTCTTGACACATTTTCGATGCGTAAAGTGTGTTTCGTGTAATCATCAACACTTGAACCATCTTCGGAGTGTGTCTTGATCTGTAGCCGTTCAGTACTCGTCTATCTGCACTAAAAGCTGACTCCGAAGCAACTGTAGAAACAGAAATAGCAAGTACATCGCGAGCTATCGTAGCTAATACTGGCCACGATAACTCGTGTTGCTTTTAATAATCTAAAATATCAAAATTATCTTCATCTATATTTTCTACAGTATCAAAATAATGTTGGAGTTCTGTGATAGAACTCCCATGAGCCTTAGAAAGTCGTCTATTTTTTATGATAGTCCAATCATCGTTGCGACTTCGAGATGAAGTACTTGACCTATGGGGTTGTGTTGATTGTGGTATTATTGGAGTTTTATATTTATCATATAAATATTTAAGTGTTTCATTTATAGCTTCATGTTGATTTATTTACAATATTTTTTAAAAAATATTGTAAACCAATATTTTCACTCATAGGATCTAGTATGCAGGCTATTCCAAAAATATGTAATATTTCATTATAATATTTATCAAATTTATTTTTCATACTAAATATCATTTGATAATAATTTGGATTGAGTAAAAATTTATCAAATACTGCGCTAATTTGTTTTAATTGTAGTAAAACTAATGGAGTAGTAGGAGTGTAAATAAAAGAAAATAATTTTGTTACTTGATCAAAAATTTTATAAAATTTTTTATATACATTTAAATTCTTCCAATCACTAGACATCGGTGGTTCAAAATTAATATATGTATTTATTTCATAAAATAAATCAATTGCTTTTTTTTTGTTTTATTACTAGTTGTAGCATTTGATATGTCAAGTTCCATCTAGTATCTACATCACATATTGTAATTTTTTACATTTCATATTTTTTGGTTGACATATTTTTCTATACAAATCAACTCTTCTAGCACTATTATTTATACATCTTACTGCTAACCTAACTCTTTCAAAAGATTCATTGTAATATTTAAGTCTTTCTTTCACAATTAACTTTAAAATATGTGCGGAACAACGAATATGAAATAAAGAACCAGATAATGAAAACTGTAAATGACATTTTAAATAATTAACATATTTATTATTATAAAATGTATTATCTAAAATAATAGAAAATATTTTATTTACAATGCCCCACGTACCTAATTCTTGCCTAATAACATAACCTAAAGATTGACAAGTATAGGAAAATTCTATAATTTTAAATGAAAAAATTCTTTTACATAAATTTCAATCATTACCTATAAAAGGTGCTGTAATACATTGAAATTCTTGAGTATTTCTAGCAGCCCATAAATCAGAAGTTAAACTAATTTTTTCTTTTAAATTTGTAAATAAATCAATTAACTCGATTTTAATTTCATCAAATCTACTTAAAACTCTATTTCTTGT
>JAOTRH010150892.1:0-13289 GCA_034768845.1 Heliamphora exappendiculata | reverse complement strand
AAATCGAAATCAAAACTAACCGAAACCCACCGAAGAACACCAATTGCAAATTGAAAATCAGAAGAAGGGAGGCTCAAAAAGAAGGGAAGCTCAAGCAAGGGAACAATGGCTGAATATAGATGAGGGTATATTAGTAATTTTCTATTTTATCATAATCCCGCTTCTCAATCCCACATACCCCGCCTGACTGAATTATCCAATATTTTAGGATACCATATCCGGTCGAATATGTAATTCAAAGAAATTTTTATGCAACACAAATATAGTATTATATTATATTATAGACTAATACTCCAATCCGACCTTCATATCCATAGAAACAAACAAGGCCTTTGATTCTTTCACATGAAAGCTACAATTATATTATATAACTTCATCTAATTATCCTTCTAAAGAAATCAATTCAAAAGTTCATTTGAAAATAACACATTATTTATTTAAAAGATATTATATTTACATATATGTTTAATAATACTAGGAACAGTAGTTCCAAATTTTATTGGGTAGTTTTGATTATATTAAATGACTGATTTATTACACTCTCTTGTATAGTAAAAGAAAAGCAAAAGTGCACTTTTGCACACCGGTTAAAGAAATGAGTTTTAGAAGTTTACCTTATTATTATGAAAGGAAAAAAGAATTTCAAATCTATCTTATTAATAATAAAAAAAGCAAGCTAAAATCTATTCTTAACGAGTTGCTGGATGAAAGTAAAACATTCTCCATTCGCTCGCTTACAACATTAGCAATTTTAGAGATATTCTAATTTTTTTTTATATAAAACTGATATAGATTTTGAAAAGAGGGAGAGGAAGAAGTATCTGAAAATGAGTAAATGCATTCTATACTTATAAAGTTGTAAGGACACACAATTAAAGTGATACACCTCTTCCCAAATGGTAGTTAGTTACAGCATTAAATAATAGTTTTGACTACTAGTGACATATTTAAATTTAAACATATTTCTGACAGTCAAAAAAAAATAATGATATAGTGTTTCTCACCAACACTATGAAGATGTTTGCTAAGTTTCTTAGTATAATTTTTATCTTTTTATTATTAAATTTAGCAACAAAACATCCTTTGATTGTACCGAGGGCGCGCTTTCTAGCACTATGTCCTGTAGCTTATAGAATTACTTTTTTTTAATTCAAAAAATTAGTCAATAGTTCAATTTACACGTTGCTTACTGTTTTTCATTCAGTATAAGATTTTTTAACGAGTAAAATCCATCCGCATAAAAGTTTTAATGCGTAAGGTCCTTTTGAGACAAAAATACTATCGCTCCTTCATCAGCATCATCGTCCTCCCCTATCGTGTTCATCGATTGTTCTACACTCGTAATTCATAATCCGATTGTTCTTGGGATCCGGGATCGGTCAGTTGCCTTCGCAAGCACCAAACTCCATTTTTTCGAACAGATTCGCACTTGAAACCATATTTGTCGGTTTACTAGCCATCTCTCTACTTGCTTAGACTTGATCGGAGAATTCTACTGTGAATGTTCGTACACAACACTGAGATCGGAGAATTCTACTGTGAATGTATATGAGACTAGATATTTGTTTATTGATTTTGAAATTTGTTACGTATAAGATGTGTTTGTTCATTAGTTGTTTAAAAATTCATTTGTTCTCTTTTTTTTTTCTTCTAGAATTCAATTCTCAAGCTTATTTTAATGGTGTGTGAATTAAAAAAATAAAAAATAAAAAATAAAAATATTCACATGTGTAAAGCAAACCAATAGATAAATTTATCTGTGTGCCTTACACATGTGTATAAAGCACACAGATAAATTTATCTGTTTGTCTTATGCACAGATAAATTTATCTGTATAAATTACACAGATAAATTTATCTGTGTGCCTTACACATATTTTGGAAGACATAGATAAATTTATCTGTGTGCCTTACACATGTGTGTAAAGCACACAGATAAATTTATATGTGTGCTTTACGAACAGATTGTGATATCATAGTATTTCACATCGAAAAAAAAGAGAAAATTCCTGGGTTATAAAAGGAAAAATCTTGGACCCTTACATTGAACGAGACATTTTCCCAAGTGATAGAGACCCTAGCAGAACTCTGCAGTTAAGCGTGCTTACACTGGAGCAATGTAAGGATGGGTGACCCCCTGAGAAGAACAAAATCGTAAGGGTTTTTGCCCAAAGCGGATAATATCGTTGCCATGTGAAGGGTCAGTGTGTTACAGATGGTATCAGAGCTGACCCTCCTCACCTCCGAATGTGGGCCCCTGCCGTCTCGCATGACACGTGGGCGGGCTACTGAGTGGGCGGGTCGATAAGAACTTGCGGGCTACCGGAGCTGGTAGGCTACTGCACGGGGACGTGCAGCCATAAAGGGGTGGATTGTGATAACCTGGTATCCCATAACGGAAAGGGAAAGGGAGTTCCTAGGCTATAAAAGAAAAATCTTGGACCTTTATATTCAACGAGGCCTTTTCCCAAGTAGTAGAAATTCTAGCAGAACTCCGTAGTTAAGCATGCTTAGGCGGGAGCAATGCAAGGATGGATGACCCCATGGAAAGAACAAAACTGTGAAGGTTTTGTCCAAAGTGAACAATATCGTTGCCATGTGAAGGATCGGGGTGTTACAGATGCTATCAAAGGTAGGGGATTTTGTTTATTTTTGACTTACAAATGAGATGTGTGGTTGTAGTTAATATTTGCATTGTCGTTAAATTGGTGTTTTTTTTACACGAAAGTGAATTAATTAGACTTTAATTATTTTATTTATTTATTTTTCTATAATTATTTGAAATATTGAAATATATACTTGGACATAAATGTTTGGATTGGAAATATTTGTATACTCAGTACGAATCTCATAAACTAGTGGAAAAGCTGAAGTTATTTCTTTAAAAAATAAATACAAGGCACTTAATGAAAAGTGAAAGAGTTTTCAGAATGGTCTTGAGGAATTGTGGTTGACACCTAAGATAGTGAGTTAGACGGTTTAATTTACGAGTTCTAAGCTTGTTGCGCAGGTGGGTTCCTATACCCGGGAGGTTAATGCCTCAAAGTAGGTCGTCACGACTCACTAATGCAATAAAGTGCCTAGGTGGGTTGGGTGATGGTGCACTGCCACTAGGACACATAAGCCTAGTGGTAAAGGATGGTTGTCTACTCTTTTAGGCGTGTCATACTCTTCATAGACGTTTAACTTGAATTGATTGAAAGTTTTATGAAATAAAAAAATCAAAATTTGTTAAAGGTTTGTGAATCTAATGAAATGTGATTTTACATACTTTTATTTTGTTTCAACAGGCATATATCATATCTATCTTCTTTCATACTTACATTTGTTGGTTATTAATAAACTCTGACCCCTCTGGTTTGTTCATGTATTTGGACATTCTAGGTTCTGCTGTACCTCATGAGTAGTTGTACTTCTGAAATTTCTGTCGAGAACTATTTGAATTCTGTTGAGAATTATTTGCATATAATAATGTAAGCACATTAGTATTTTGGTGACTTTTATTTAATTTTCTTTGGCATAGACTATAATTTTATTTTTTTTATTGTTTTGTAGCGGTAGTTTAGATTAAAGTATTTAGATATTTTATTTTGAAAATTATGTGTGCACGAAAAGTTATGATGGATCGGGTTTAATTTACTTTCAGTTGTGGTTTTGTTATTTATACACTATGATTGCATTTATTACAGGTTTTTTTTTATTTTTTATAAATAATTAAAATTATTTGATTATCTGAAAAATAGGGGAAACCTTGCCATTTTTTTTAAGTTTAACACTTAGAGATATATTTGTTTTAAAAAAAGTTTGGAGCGTGACAAAATAGTATCAGAGCCGACTCTCCTCACCTCCGAGTGTGGGCCCTTGCTGTCTCGCGTGACATGTGGGCGAGCTACTGAGTGGGCGGATCGGTAAGGGCTGGCAGGCTACCGGAGCTAGAAGGCTACTGCACGGGGACGTGCAGCCCTATGGGGGGTGGATTGTGATATCATGATATCCCACATCGGAAAGGGAGAGGGAGTTCCTGAGCTATAAAAGAAAAACCTTGGACCTTTACATTCAACGAGACCTTTTCCCAAGTGGTGGAAACCCTAGCAGAAACTCCGCAGTTAAGCGTGCTTACACTGGAGAAATGCAATGATTGGTGACCCCTTGAGAAGAATAAAATCGTGAGGGCTTTTTTTCAAAGTGGACAATATCGTTGCCATGTGAAGGGTCGGGAGGATGGGTGACCCCCTGAGAAGAATAAAATCGTGAGGGCTTTTTTCCAAAGTGGACAATATCGTTGCCATGTGAAGGGTCGGGTTGCTACACAAATAAATTTATCTGTGTGCCTTACACGTATTTTGAAAGATATGAATAAATTTATCTGTGTGCCTTACACATATTTTGAAAAGCACAGATAAATTTATCTGTTTGAAGGGTATTTTCTAGAGAAAACGTGCAATTGGATCTTGCGCATTAAAATTTTTGTTGATGGACCTTGCGCGTTAAAACTTATTTTTTTGAACATTTGGCTAAAAGTCCCTTTTTTTTCTACTTATTAAATATAACTTGTTTAAACTGCTCCTACTTATATGCACAAGAAAATTCTTGTAAACTTTTATTGTGAGACAATACTCTTTTCAGCATAAGATAATCTTCTTCCACATTTATTGCATCCTACTAGTTCTCGTTTTCACAAAGTTCACTTTGCAATTGGTAGCCACCATATTCCTAAGAATAGTTTCCAAATATTTAACAACTTAAGTGGACCACTGATCTAATAACTTGAATAAAGAGCCTAACAATACGACCCAAAAACTTAAATTCAAGTTATTAGTAGTGGCCCACAAGTATCTTTATATACAAAATTTAATTTTTATCTTCCATCAACTTAGAATAAGATACTACAATATCCCCCACCCATAGATGTGACGCTTTCGTTGCATGGCCGAAGTTCGTCCCATGGTTGAGATATGGATAGTAGTCTATTAGTGGACACAAAACATCTGATTAACATGCACAAGGTATACAATCTTAGTGCCTTTATCATTCTCTAGAGCCTCTACTCTTCTATTTACACCATCAGGAAGCCTTGTATGGGAACTAGGGTTTGCTCTAATATTATTTGTAATGACCCAAGTGGACTATTGACCTAATAACTTGAATAAAAAATCTACCAACGCGGCTAAAAATCTTAAGCCAAAGTTATTAGTAGTAACCAACAAGTTTTTTTATATACCCGACTTAATTTCTAACTCCCGCTGATGTAAGATGGGATACCACAATATCCCCAACTCAAATACGTGACACCATCGTCGTGTAGCTCAAGTTCTTTCCCTAATTGGGATGTTGATAGCAATCTATTAACGGGCACAGAGCATCCTATTAGCGTGGACAAGGTATACAACTAGGGCCCCTATCCTCTTCAGAGCTTCTATTTCTCTATCCACACTATCACAGAGCTCTACATGGGAGCCAGTGTTGGCTCTGATACTATTTATAATGACCCAAGTGTACCAATGATCCAATAACTTAAATAAAGAGCTAAACAACGTGTCTCAAAATGCTTAAACCAAGTTATTAGTAGTAGCCCATAAATTTTTTTTATATATAAGATTTAATTTCTATCTTCCACCGACGTTGGGCTATCACAACATCTCCCACTTAAATACGTCGCGCCCTCGTTGCGTGGCCCAAGTTGTTCCCCTCATTGGGATGTAAATAGCAGCCAATTAACGGATACAAAACAACCCACAAACGTGCATGAGGTATAAAATCTCGAGGCTTCTACCCCTCTCCGGAGCCTTTACTCCTCTATTCCCATTACCACAGAGCTCTACATGGAAACCAAGGTTGGCTCTAATGCCATTTTTAATGACCGAAGTGGACTACTGACTCAATAACTTAAATAAAGAGTCTAACAACGTGAACCAAAAACTTAGACCCATGTTGTTAGTAGTAATCAAAAAGTTTCTTTATATATCGAACTTAATTTTTATCTCCTACTGATGTGGGAAGGGGTATTACAATATTCTCAACTCAAAGACGCGACGCCCTCGTTGCGTGGCCCGAGTTTGTCTCATGCCTGAGATGTGGATAGCAATCCATTAGCGAATACAGACCAGCCCATTAGTGTGCAAAAAGTATATAATTAATTTTGAAATTTTTACTCATCTATTCACACTGCCAAGAAACCCTACATGGAAATCAGAGTTGGCTCTGATACCATTGTAATGACCAAAGTGGACTACTGGCCTAATAACTTGAATAAAGAACCTAGCAACACGGTTCAAAAGTTTAAACCCAAGTTATCAATAATAACCCACAAATTTTTTATATACCAGATTTAATTTTTATCTTTTATCGATGTGGGCTGGATATCACAAAACTACACCATAACTACCCAAGCAGACATTTCCACGCATAGAGAACATCCATTATCAATACACTTTTCCTACATCACTCTGTCCATCGCCTCTAGCTAGCAAACAAGGTTTAAGATCAACATTAAAAAGATTTGAGGAGTAAGGTTTTCAATTGAGAATGATAAAATAGTCAACTCCGACGACCGTCGATGGAAACACTACTTGCATTACGGGTACACAAAAAAGTCAAATAACTCGAAAATTGAACCAACTCTTTTATATATTGGGTTAGTTTAGTTATTTCAAGTCATTAGTTTGGTTTGGGTCTACGATAATGAAAACCTATAATATTGTTTGATTCTTAGGTTAGTCTGAGATTAAATCAAATCAATCAGAGAATTGAACTATATAGCTCCAATTTCTTATATGTATAATAACTAATAAAAAATAGTTTTTTTGAACTTTTCATTAGTCTCTTTGCTATATTTATTAAATTTACCAATACAACTAATTAATTACAAGAAAATGCACTTATAGCGACCAATTTTGGTGACCAACATTGATTTTGGTCGCTGAATACAAAACAATTGGCCACCATATTAGTTGTAGGTAGCATAAAAAGTTTCTATTTAAAGCTATTTCTTAAAAAATTGCACAAATATAAATCGAATTATTTGGATACATATTTGTTGTAGGTAGCATCTAATTCACTCCTATAATTCAGAGTTTAGAATTAAAACGTGAAACTCAATATAGATTTACTTAGGAGTGCGGGTGTAAAAATAGTTCGTGGCCCGTGGACCGGTCCAAAGTCTTCCCAAAGCTTGCACAATAAAATTAGGCTCAAGCTCGAATTAGGCCCGAGCCTAAGTGTCACGCTCTCAAACCCAAGGCATGTGAACCACCTAAGAAAACCCGTTTTATAATGCGAGGATCCAACAAAATCATTTGAACCCACTCGAGCTTCGAGAGAAAAACCAAAACAAGTTCAAAACTATTGAAAAGTACACTTCCGAGGGTTTAATTTAAGTAAAAGAATAGTCCAAAGGGGATAGGGTAAGAGTCCTAAGAGCTAACTTCCAAAACAAACAAACAAAATTTACAAAATCTGCCCAGACCGCTCGAGCGGTCCGAGGACCAATCGAGCGATCCTTACCAGCTCTCGATCCCCACACACGCCTGCAAAAATACCGAGAGGTGTTTTTGACCGCTCGAGCGGTCCATCAAGCTGTCTGACTCTAGACCACTTTTTCAAAAGCCAAACTTGAAACCCAAAACTTCACCTGCTTTTATGCATCTTGGAAAGCCTCATGGCATAAACTAATCTACTCAAAACATGCTAAAACGTGGTTTCAAAACCTCCCTCGAGGCATAAGGGTTGTTAACAATCGAAAACCAATTGAAAACATGTGATATAACTTGAAACAAAACAACCAACCCAATGATCCTCCCAACGTCCATACATACATGCACACAATTCATGAGGGGATGGCCTTAGAGCCTTACAACGATGGTTATTCTAACCTGAACACACCAATTAGAGTATTCAAAAAGAATTATATTTACAACAATTAATTCTTAAAAGATGAAACGAATTAGACATGTAACTCTATCAGCTATTACAAAAAGATCCTGTGACCACATTCTTTAATCCATCGCTTTCTTTCCGTTATCACCTATGAGGGTTTATACAGCATGAGCCAAGGTTCGTAGGAAATAGATTAACAATGAATATATGCATGCCATGAGAGGATAGTTATGCGAAATGTAACACATAATTTCCTACCAAAATCTCATTCACATAGCCGATTTTTCATAAGTAAGATAAATTCATCACTTAGCCATTTATTTCATTTCATTTCACCCATTGCAAGTTCACAACTCATGCACACGCATAAAATTGTTATTCCTATTGTCTCATATCTCAACAAACTCGTAATTTACAAACTAGGAGCAGACACTGGACGAACTTATAAACACACGCCGCGTTACTATCGATCGGGTCACGCGAGACCCGCTAAGTAATGGTACGTACTATAAAAATAAATATATTTAATTAAAAAAGATTATTGTAATTGGCTACAAATAGAATGGGCCCAACAAAAAAATCAAAATAAAATTTAAACTATCAAATTGAACTGCACCTGAACCCGAATCATGAACACCCTAATATTATCCCACAAACAAATAGGCTATTACTTTTTTGGGCATTGAAAGGATTTAGTTTCTTCAGCTATATTTCATCACATTTTTAAGCAAGTAGTTGTAGCCTTGGACCCATGTGGAGAAAAAAGTCATTTAAATTGTAATACTATAACAAGTATCCTATTTATATGCATGACATAAAAACTTTAAACCTACATAATTATAAACTTATAAAAATTTATTTCTTAGTTGGATCATGACTGACTCCAATTCAAATATATATAAACCATAAAAATAATTATATGAAATCTTTAGAATACAAGACACTATAGCTAAGCAACACTTTTTTTTTAATAACTCAGAGTGTTTGGGTCAGCTTACGCATACCTCGACTAATCCTTGAGTGACCAATCTCACCGCTCACTTGTGGGGATCCCAATTAAAACTAAGACATAATTTTATATGAAATGACCCCAAAAAATTGATGCCACCAAAGAGAATTTGAACTTGATACCTAAGAGGGAGCAAACCCTTAAGTCCTAAGTCTCGACCACCAAACCAACATCGTTTTCCAAAAATTTCATATTATCAATTGAATTGCTTACAAATTACAACACTTATAAACCAAAAAAATTATCATACGAATTTCGTAGAATACAAGACAGACTATAGCTGAGCAATACTTACAAGTTACAACATAGTTTTCTAGAAATTTCATATCATCAATTGAATGGTTAAAATGAATCGATTAAAGATTGGGTCCGGGTAGATAGATCCGACGAATGCTTCCAATAGATACCTTCTTATTGCAAATAGGGCACCTCTCATGAGCTCTAATTGCCTTAAAAATGCACTCTTTGCAAAAAATATGACCACACTTTGTGCATGATTCGTCCTTCATTGTGCCCGAACATATCGTACATGTGAACTCTACTTCCTCCACTATCTGTTTGGGTTGGCTGCTCGATGCATTTTCAATTTTATCCTGATATATACATAATATTTATATTTAGTGGCAAGCCAAGAATTGAATTTATAGGGCATTAAATTTTTTTTTTGCCTTTGATCTCATTTAAACTACAAGAAAATGTAGAATTGGCGACTAATTTTGAATATATAAAATTAAGTTTGATTTGGATGGAATGTATGTGAGATGAATTTCTATATTGTACGTTTCTGAAAGAGTTTGGATAGAGATATATATAATAAGGTATAATCAGTTTGGATAGGAACATGGATTGAAAACTATATATAATATAATACTTTTGGCGATGAACTCACTTGTGGATAAAAATTTACCATTAGCGACACATTTTAATGTGCCAGCAAAGTATTAAAGTTAAAAAATATTATAATTACTTTTGTTGACAAGAATAATCGTCGGCAAAAGTGTCAAAACAGTCTAGATCTTAATTATTTTTGTCAATGGATTATGTATTTACCGACATGAAATTTAGGTTATTGGCGACGTGAAATATGCTGGCAAATTCATCTCTTTTGCCAACGTATAGATTATACATTGGTGAAACATTTTCCCGGCATAAACTTTTCAGAGGTGGCGACGCATTGATTTGTGTCAAAAAAAATCTTTGTCGACCCAATAATACTTTGGCTGACAACTTTTTTTACGCTGTTGAAAATAATTTTTGTTGTAGTGAATTAACTCGTGATTTAAAGACAACATTTACTTTTTTAAATAATGTTTTAAAAGAAGTCAACTGGTTAAAAATTCATTGGAAAGCCACACTTTAAGAGCCCGTTAACGTTTATAATTTTTTGTTTTTGTTTACAAAAAATCAAAAACATATTTTTATTTATATTTATAAAAAAATAAAAATAAAAATATGTTTAGTAACATAAATATTTGAAAAGTGATAGTTGAAGGTTACAAATGAATCAATCAAAATTTGTATACAAAATAAGTGAAAACATATTTTTTCTGTTTTATTAAAAAATTTTAAATTTTGAAAATTGTTTACAATTTTTTAAAAACAAAAATAATTACTAAATATATTTTCGTTTACAGTTTACGAAAAAAACAAAAACAAAAACAAAAACAATAACAATAACAAAAACAGAAAACAGAAAACAAAAACGTTACCAAACAGCACCTAACAAATGAATTTTTTTTTTACTTATTTGTATTAAAGTCAAAATAAGAAAAAAGTCCTGTAAAAGATGGATTTTGAGAAGTAATTGTCGTAGTTATTTTACAGAATGAGACATTTTAATTTTTTTAAGTATTTATCAATGTGTCTGTTTGTATTTAAAATAAAAAAAGAAAACTCTAACATCGTAAAGTATAAGAAATTAAAAAACAATGCAAATCATTAGAAATTTGAATTAATTCTCTATCATCATAGTTAGGATTAATCAAAAACCTTGATTTTAGCAAAAGAAATTAAAATGAGTTAAAAGTTCTAATTTGAGTACAACCAAAATATTTAAAATATAAAGAGGATACATTATAATTAAAAAACTAAAAAATGATTGAATTATTTTTAAGAAATTAATATTTAAAAGGCCCTAGTTGCAATTTTTAATTTAAAATTAAAAATAGTAGGTCCTTTCATAATCTAGGAGGAACCTTAACATAATTTTTAAGGGTGTGTTCTTTAAAAAATAGTTTTTACAGGTAAAATTATGAATATTAAAATTTGAGATAGGATGTGCCTCTTAATCGTTAACTAGATTGTTACTATTTTTTCCAAAAAAGGAATTTTACTAAGGAAAATAAAGATTACAATTTGACTAAAAGTTTTAAAACATTTTTTAAACTTCTTATATTTTTATGCCCTAATTATTTATTTTTATTTTTCATCTAAATGGTAAAAAACTCAAATCAAATTTAAAATTTTTACTCAAAAAAGAATCCGCAAATTCTATCCCTACTTTGATTTCTGAGAGCGAAAAATATGTACCTGTTTTGGATTCGGACCTTGGGAAAGGCCTTCAAACCGCTTAATCGTCCGTACCCGATTAACATAAACTCCTCTATCTGCTACCAAACAAATTCGTAGTTAGAAAAATGCATATAAAAATATTTTGTACTTTAAATGTTGTCACGAACTTTATTTTAAATTAAAAATAAATAGTTCAAATTTAATTGTATAATGTGTAAGTCACACTACAAGTGAGTCTCAACAATTGATTATAAATTACGGATAAATTTTTGAGTAAATCTCTTAGCATAAACTAAAGTATGCATTTAGTGTAACTTTTTATACTATTTTTTTTCTTCTATTTTTAGTAAAAAAATTCAATATTAGTCTAAATGAATATACCTTTTAAATTCTTCTTGTCACAAAAAATTTAAAAAGTAAATATTTGATTAAAAAAATCACATTAGACGAAAAAAGCCACTTAAATAGGCTTTTTATGAGTTATTTTTTTCATCTTTTCAACAATACCCCGAACCACTATAGTTTTTAAATTTCTTTCATCACGAAGATCCAAAAAAATAAAAAAGACTTGAACCAAGAAATAAAAAAAAATATATATATATATATATACTTGAGCTCTTGGTAAGTGAATAAACAATAAACAAAAAAAATTAATCCGATACGTTACCGTTTGGGAGTCCAATTCGGAGCTCTAAATCTTCTTCGTTCAAAGGACCAGACGACATTGAAAGAGAAAAAAATGCAGCACAACCTTTGCCAAAATGTAAAAGACAGAGTCTCAAAAGTGGTTATTAATTTTGCAAGTCACAAGTTTTCTTGTGTGCATGTGGCCACTATTTATAGACAAGAAAAAAATGTATATTGATGTATTATGAAAATAGAAAACATAAATTAAGCTAAGTAATCTCATCTCATGAAACTAAAGTAACTAAGGCCCAGTTTGATAACGTTTACTATTTTTTTTTCGTTTATAATAAGCAAAAAATATGTTTTTATTTATTTTTATAATAAAATATAAACAACATGTTTGATACATAGATATTTAGAAAATGGTAGTCGAAAATGGTTAGCATATGTAGTACCATTAATAATAGCAAGAGAGTAATGATGGTCGAAGGCGGTAGCCATTTATGGTGGTTGAAGATGGTGATCGGATGTGATATCCATATGTAGTGGTTGGAGGTGATAGCTGGAATTAGTTGGAGGGGATGGCCAGAGACGGTAGTTAGAGGTGGTGGCCAAAAGTGGTAGAAAAAAAACGGAGAATAAAAATTTGTTTACAAAATAAATAAAAATATATTTTTTTCGTTTCACAAGAATTTAGTAAACTTTAAAAAAAATTATATTTTTTTAAAACAAAAATAATTATCAAACATATTTTTATTTATAGTTTAAAAAAATTTAAAATAAAAATAGAAAATAGTAAATATAAACGTTACAAAATGGTTGAACTTTCATTTGTTGCTAAATTTGACCTATTTCCAAAAGACGGGCCAACTCGATGAAGGGTGAAACTAGAATTTTGATTCAGAATAGGCCGAATTTTTAGAAATAGTTTTCATAATTAAATGGTACAATTCTTATACTCTCACAAAATAATAGCATATCATTACGTTTGATTAAGGAAATTATATTATAATTAAAGATTGAGTTTCTTTATAAAAAAAATTAAATTTCAACAAAATATGAATAGAAAATATTAAATTTTATATTTTAACTCAAACATTTTATCAAAACAGAGCTCAATGCTCTTTTAACTTTCAGAAACCTTATTGATGGATTGGCCTATTTGTTGAATTGTTACAACTCAGAAATCCAAATTAAATATAATTTGTTAGATAAAGCATTCAAAAAAATGTCTAGACTTCATACTTACAGCCCACTAAAAAAAGAAA
>JAOTRH010150881.1:0-13289 GCA_034768845.1 Heliamphora exappendiculata | reverse complement strand
AATGTTTCTCATTAATATGCCAGGGATCAAGAATAAAATACCTAAAAAGCATGGCTTTTCAGTATACATTCCTAACAAAGAATACAAGAATAGAATGCAAGATAGATTGTACAATGAATCAACTCCTTCAACGAGAAAATGAATAGAAATGAAGCACACTAATATTCATTCCAAATGATATACAAGTGAAAAGCTCAATAGAATATTTCTAAGGTTTTCTCTAAAAAATATCTCATAAAAATGAAGAATTTGGAGTACAAACTTGATATATATGAGAGAGTATGATGGAGATCTTTTCCAAGGCTTAAAGGCTTTATTTATAGGCAAAAAACATGAACTGGCTGTTAGGTTAAATAAGGAAGTTTTAAACTAGTCGTTAAGTTTAAAAAGTCAAAAATAGGTGACCCGATTGACTGGATTGGGAGGTTCAGTCAACTGGATTGGTTCAGTCGACTGGATCTTGGTCTTCAGTCGACTGAATTACGACTGCTCAATTTTTTCGACTTCAAATGACCATAGGTCCTTCATCCGGACTCCGAATAAGATCATTCTTATTTTCAAATTGAAGCTCCAGAAGTCTACTTTCCAATGGTTTCAACCCCATAACAAAATTCATTTTTTACAAAACGTTATGCCCAAAATACGAAAGGTATGTTAATTTTCTTCACATAAGTTTTGCATTTTGTTTGCCGAACTTCCTTTGAAACATTTTAAAACACATTTTATACTTTGAAAATGATTTGACATTAAATATTTAACAAACCTATTGTCCATCTAAGGTCTCCTCTGAGCTTTCACATATATAACCAATGGTATATGTACTTACATAGGTCCTAGTGCATTTACACTTAGAAAATCTTTAAGTCCTTCAAGTCTTTTTCTTTTCTTCTTGGTTTTTCTCGTGCTCCATGGATCTTAGCCACTTGAATATGATCTTCATGCTTCATGGCTTTCATTTTGATTTCTCAATTGTTCTTATGTCATTAAAGTTATGTGAACACACTCAATTTGCATAATTAGAAGCTTTGATTTGTTATCATCTAAATAGGTTAAAACCTAGTTAGACCAACAAATATCACTTAATTTTCCTTAAAGATAATCAAAACATTCATTGTCTTTCATACGTAAAGTTTCAAACCTAGTTATGAGACGTTGAAGTTTTGATATTTTTACCGTATCAGTCCATTCGCGAGTGATTTGAAGAATATCCCATGTTTCTTTAGCCAAGTCACATGTACTAATTTTAAAAAACTCATCATGTGTGACTCCGCTAAAGGTAGTATTAATAGATTTGCTATTTCAGTTTGCATTCTAAAAATTAGCTCTGTCCTATTTAGCCATGGATTTAGGGACAGTTTCTCCATCAACAACAATGGTGGGAGGCTTGTAACCCTTAATAACAGAAAGCCAAACACTTTTATCAATAGATTTTTAGAAAGGCCCCCATTCTTACTTTCTAAAAGGGACAATTATGGCCGTCAAGAAGGGGTGGTCTACCGGTCGAACCACTTTCTTTAAGAAAATCTATTTATTGCAAATTAGTCAATGGATCACACAAAAAAAATTACAAAAATATTTTGTTGCTTTGATACCAATTAAAAAACTTTGTTTGTAGACTGATTTGCACTAATTGATTTAATTAAAGAAGACCAAATGTCACAAATAAAAATAGACTAAGCAATCACACAAGCAGAAATTAAACAACCACAATCACACACGAGACAACGATTTTTACGTGAAAAATCTCAAATTGGGTAAAAATCATAAGACCACTCCGGGTCTAGAAAATCAAATACTATAAAAATGTTAGTAACAAGAGAATCTTACAAATCGGCGTTGAATCCACAACCAAATATTTGAAAGCCTGCTCTTGTCGAATCCACATACACCAACTCCTGTACTTGACTGCCGCTAGATCCCACTATCGAACTTCAAATGCTGACAAAATCCTCCACCAGACTTTAAATACTTGGGAATCCTCTCAAGCGACTCCAGGAACACAAGTGAACATTGAAGGTTTGATTGACTTGAGTACGCGGAAGCTTATTGAATCATCAAGTTGAGTTGACTAACTTGGGGGCACTTTCATCAACTCTATTGAAGGCCTCTCTGACGGCAATCTACGTTATAATGATGGAGGCATCCATATAAAACCCTAGGCAGTCTTATTTACAGCCACCTGCCAAAAACCTAGCTGCTGCTACACTTTAAAATTTGTCACGCGTACGGACCGCTCGATTCGTCTTTCGACCAATCGATCGGTCTCGACAGGTTCTCGTCACTTTGCTTCAAAAACACTTCTCTGCATAATAGTCGCATAGCAGGAGTAGAAACCAAGACACTCTATTAACTGCTCGCTCAATCGCTCGATCGATCTATCGAGCGGTCAGACACTAACTGCTGTAATTTGATATTTTTAATTTCGTTTCTTTCTCCGCTGCAAAATAAAAATATACTTCCAATAGACCAAGTGTCAAATATCAAGGAATAAAATATAAATAATTTAAATAATTATTTGTCACAAATTGCCAAATAAAAACCGAATATTGTCAAGAGATAAATTCCTAACAAGCTACAATGGATAGGAGGAAGATACTCAAGCCATACAATTTTTGTGCAAAAAATCCATTGAACGTTTATACATTATATAATATGTTATGTAATACATATTTATTAGATTATACATTGCATAATAATTAACTAATAGAGGATCCATTCTCCAATAGATAAGTTTTTTTTTAATTTTTTTAAAGCATAATGCGCAATTCGACTAATTTTTGAAGAGTCAAGATATTTATATCAATTTACGCGTGTAACGCTTCGATCTCGTTTTATTATAATTCGAGTGTGTTATGAAACTATATCGATGTGAAAACCCTCTTCTTTGAAAACTGTGCCTTTGACAACCCATTTATGCCTAAAAATCCACTTGTGAGAAACTTAATTTAAAACAAATTTTTAAAGGTGAAACACAGTGGAGACCGCTCGAGCGGACACCTCACCGCTCGAGCGGTAACACACCCGAGAGTTTTACCCAAAAACTGTGAAAAATGTCTTTAATTTTGGAAATAAGATTCAACTAAAGGGTTTTATTAAACTTACTTAGAAGGAGTAAAGCTATGGTACAAAAATAAGAAATTGAGAACCAATTCATTCTTTATCATAAGCCAAACATTTCTGTGAAAATTCATTCATAATTAGATCAAGGTATTCAACCCAACCAAGTAAGTACGTCCTCGCATGCACACATCACATGAATATATGACCCTAAGGTCGTGTAACAACAGTATTTTAGTTCATAATTACAGTAATCCAAGTACCCAAAAAAGGAATTACATCTTTACACTCTCATATCTCAAAACTCAAATATTCAAGGAGATAATGTAATCCCACCAACCTTCCCAAAAGCCTTGAAGCATTGGTCTCACTCCATGGCCTTCTTTCCGTTATTACCTGAAATGTTGTTAAACAACATGAGCCAAAACTCGTAGGAACAAGACTAACATTGAAGGTATGCATGGCATGCGAAGATAGTTATGCAAGATATACATATAAGTTTAGTAGAATTCGCATTTTTCATTCCAAAGTAAATTTCCCATGCATAACCGAGTTCATTCAAAACGGGTTTATTGTTCTCTATTAACCAAACACATTAACATCTTCAATTCTCAATTTATGATTTTACCAACCCGATACGTTATAACACACGCCTACACACACATAGAGACCTTTCTTGTAGTTCACCAACTCGTGGTTAACAATCTCAAGCGCCGACGTCGGACGGGTGTATAGACCCGCGTAACGCTACAACCAACCCAGCCACACAGGCCCTATGGAGTAACGAAACATTTTATATCCCAACACAACAAACGTCCTTTCCCGGTTCACTAGCCGGCAGGCAGAGAACCCAATCTGCGCAGTTTTTCGATCTTTCACCGTGGAGCAACTTGTGCCCAATCTTAAACGATTCCTTGGATCCCAAATCGACCCTTTTTATACATATAAATCACCAAAACGTACGCACGAGTCGAACTCCAAGGGTTCCTCTCACCCAACCCACATCATTAGACATTTTCATTGTTCACATTTTCAATACTATAGGGTTCAAGCCTTGAATTAACCGTTACATGGCACCATCTTCACAATTTCATTAGTTTTATTCCATGAAACCCGCACTTTCGCCCCAACGTCAACAGGTACCACATAAATTCATGAAATAACATTCACAATAGTTGTAATAACTCACAATTTAATCATCAATCATGTCAATTTCATACTTAAGTTTTAAACCCAAACCCCCAATTTCCATAGTTTAAATTAAAACCCAAACCCTAGATCTTCATTTTGTTGTTCCAACCACAAGAAAGAACAATATCAAGATGGAATGAAGTTAAACCCCTCATAAATCCAAGGCTTAGCCTCCATTATCATCAAACTCACTTAGGATTTTAAGAAAACTCAATTCTCATGCTCGAATATTCATGAGCTTAAAATATACTACACATATCACATAAACATTCAAAGAAAGTCTTGAATCCTACCTTTTGGAAGCTAGATTCACGAGAGGAAGCTTCACATGAGCTCCAATCACAATGATCTCTAACCACGTGGTGAGAATATAGTTTCCCAATACCAAAATCGGCTCTCTAATGGTTGAATCGCTGGGAGGAATGCAAGAATCTCACCCCAAAGAGGCTAAACAAACCTCTAGAAGCTCTCAAACCTAAACCCTAACCTTCACATTTGCTTTAGAGAGAGAGAGAGGATAGAAAGAAATGAAAGAAAAAGGGGTACACGCTACCCTTTAAAAAAATAGATATGCGATAATCCGCTCGAGCGGACCCCACACCGCTCGAGCGGTTATGCCGCCGCTCCAACGGTGAAACCTGAATTGCAATTTCTATTTTCATTCAGGCTACAACTGAGCCATACAACCATGTAACCTCACCCAACCAAATTTTCCTGCATAATACCACTTTCAATCATCACTACGAACACACGCAAGCTCAAAAATAACTTCCGTGCATGATTTCAATTCCCAAACATTACCGTGAGGCATAATATATATATATATATATATATATACATATTAATTAGCTTGGGTCCGAATCGTTACAATCTCTGCCACTTAGGAGATTTCGCTCTCGAAATCCAGCATCCATCATGAATTAAACAACGCAGCGTAACTTCCACGAACTTCTAATTCTCGTTCCCATGTAGCTTCCTCAATGCCGTGATGAAGCCAAAATACCTTTACATACTGAATGGTCCTGCCTCATAAAACTTGTTCTTTGGTGTCAAGGATTCTCACCGATTTTTCCTCGTAGTAACATCATCGTCAACCCTCAACTCCATCCAATCCAAGACATGGGACGAGTTCGGCTCATACTTACGCAACATGGACACGTGAAAAACGTTGTGTATTGAGGCTAACTGCGGCGGTAAGGCTAAATGGTAGGCCACTTCCCCGACTCTATCAAGAATTTCAAACGGACCGATGAAACGCGGCAATAGCTTCTCACTCTTACCAAACCTCATTAAACCTTTCCTCGGTGAAACCTTCAAAAACACGTGATCTCCTATTTCAAAAGCTAGTGGTCTTCTTCTTTTATCTGCATAACTTTTCTGACGGCTCTGAGCGGTTATTAAGCGTTTACAGATTGTGATGTTCTTTTCTGTGGTCTCACACATAAGTTCGGGCCCTAACATGGTCATCTCACCAACGTCGGTCCAACATACTGGTGATCTGCAAGGTCTACCGTACAATGTCTCGTAAGGTGCTATATCGATGCTTGATTGGTAACTATTATTGTAGGCGATTTCTACCAACGGTAGGTGGTCCTCCCATGATCCACAAAAATCCAAAACACACACCCGCAACATATCTTCAAGTATTCGAATGATGCGTTCTGACTGGTCGTCCGTCTGAGGGTGGAAAGCGGTACTAAGAAGTAGAGCCTTTCCCATAGCTGACTGTAAATTTTGCCAAAAATGTGACGTGAAACGAGGGTCTCGATCAGAAACAATAGAAATTAGTACACCGTGGAGTCTAACAATCTCTCGCGTATATAGAGCTTACTGAGTTTATCAATCGAGTCCTTCGGGCGAATTACTAAGAAATGTGCCGACTTGGTTAACCTGTCCACCACAACCCATATGGCATCATGCCCCTTCGGCGATCTCAGAAGACCTGAGACAAAATCCATAGCAATATTTTCCCATTTCCATTCTGACACTGGTAAAGGTTGTAACTGACCCGCTGGTTTCTGGTGCTCGGCTTTCACTTGTTGACGCGTGAGACAACGCAAAACGAAAAGCGCGACATCTTTCTGCATACCCTTCCACCAAAATATCCTACGTATGTCATGATACATTTTTGTACTACCCGGATGCACCACTAGGCGTGAATGATGAAACTCACGCAACACGTCTTCCCGAAGCATCCCCGGCACAAAGATCCTTCCTATAAACCTCAGGCTTTGATCGAGGTGGATAGCCCACTCCTTGGCACTCTCGCCATTTAAAACTTGTTCCCGGAACATCAAGCTCTCAGCGTCCAATTGTTGTGCCTCCATAACGCAATGAACAAGGGTAGGTTGAGAAATTGCCGTAAACAGGGCGACACTCCTGTCGAACTTCCCCAAACAAAGGTCATACTCTCCAACTTCTCCAAGCATAGTCCACTCTCTAATTGATATCCTTGCTAACGTACTCAAGGACTTTCGACTAAGGGCATCGGCTACCACATTCGCCTTGCCCTGGTGATATTGGAGATGAAAATCATAATCTCCCAAGAACTCCATCCATCTTCTCTGACGCAAATTTAAGTCCTTCTGTGAAAATAGATACTTCAAGCTCTTATGGTCCGAGAATACTTCGAAGCGCTCCCCATACAGGTAGTATCTCCAGGTCTTGAGGGAAAAGACCACTGCTGCAAGCTCCAAGTCCTGCGTAGGGTAATTCTTCTCGTGAACTTTCAGATGTCTCGATCCATAGGCCACCACCTTATCTAGTTGCATTAGCATGCAACCCATTCTCTCATGTGACGCAACGCAATAAATCGTATAACCGAGGCCTTTCTTCAGAATAGTCAGAATGGGTGTCCTTGTTAGTAGCTTCTTCAATGTTAAGAAGGCGAACTCACAACTATCGTTCCATACAAACTTGATTCCCTTCCTTGTAAGACATGCCAGGGGTGCTGCAAGCCTAGAGAAATCTTTCACGAAGCGTCGGTAATATCCTGCCAATCCCAAGAAGCTCCGAACCTCAAACACAATTTTTGGTCTTTCCCACTCTATTACTGCCTTAATCTTGGATGAATCCATTGCTACTCCATCCTTTGAAACTACATGCCCTAAAAACTTTACTTCTAACAACCAAAATTCACATTTGTCATACTTGGCATCTAATCGATTCTCTCGTAATAATCGAAGGGCGATCCAAAGATGTTCCTCATGCTCTTCTTCCGATGGTGAGTAGATCAAAATGTCGTCCACGATTACCACCACGAATTAATTGAGATAGAGGTGGAAGATACGGTTCATAAGGTCCATAAACGCCGTCGGTGCATTAGTTAACCCAAATGGCATAACTAGGAATTCAAAATGCCCATAACGTGTACGAAAAGTCATTTTTGGAATGTCTTTCTCCTTAACTCGCAATTGATGGAAACCCGACCTCAAGTCGATTTTTGAGAAACAGCAAGAACCTCTCAGCTGGTTAAACAAATCGTCGATACGCGGCATAGGGTATTTGTTTTTAACAGTCACCTGGTTCAACTTACGATAATCTATACAAACACGTAATGATCCATCTTTCTTCTTTGCAAATGATGCTGGGCCTCCCCAAGGGGATACACTAGGACGGATGAACCCCTTATCCAGCAAATCTTGAACTTGTACCTTTAATTCTACCAACTCAACCGGTGCAAAATGATATGAAGGCATAGAAATGAGGGCAGTTCCCGGAATAAGATCTATGGAAAACTCTACCTCCTGCCGTGGTGGAAGCTCAAACAGCTCACTCGAAAACACATCTGGAAACTCACAGACAATGGGAGGAAGCTCTCCCCGAGTGGAATCAGTCTCACCTATAGATAGGGTAGAGAAAAGGAGGCTGAGGCTATCATGGCCTCGAGGTCCAAGAAGTTAAGGTGCCAAACCACTGTCCCAGTCACCCACAAAATAAAAGGAATCTCCCCCCGGAGTACAAACAAACACCCTTCGTTGGTCGCAATCAATGTAGGCGCAAAAGGTCATTAACCAATCCATTCCTAAGATAACATTGAATGAGAACATATCGATTACAATAAAATCGAATACCAAACGATGGTCGGCGATTTCCATCTCACAATCTCTACAGACGCGCCTCAATATGGCAACCTCACCCAACGGTGTCTCTACGCACAAGGCCTTATCCAACACATCTACCTCTAACCCCAGTGCTGATGCAAATGCAGATAAAATAAAAAAATATGATGCTCCGGTGTCGACAAGACCACTGGCCCAAGAATGGTACACTAGAAAGGTACCTCGTATAACTGAAGGACTAGTTGCGGTATCTAGTACGGTAGGTGCCACCGATGCACTAGGCTCCACAAGAGCATATACTCGTCCCTGGTTCCCCTAATTTTTCCCCCCACTGCTCCTGGTTCCTGGCTGCCTTACTGGCTGGGCTAATGTAGCTCCTCCCATTGTCCTCACTGATTGTTCCCCCGACTGTTGTTGTGACTGGCCATAACCCTGTCGTTCATGCGATGGCTGCATCTGATGTGTTATAGTAGTACCCTGAACGTTCCCTTTCTGAGGGCAATCTCGTCGAATATGACCCATCTGACCACACTGAAAACATGAAGGCAGGGCCCTCCATTGAGCCTGATTCTGCTGTTGTCCTTTTTGCTGACAATCCCTTGGGCGGTGAGCCAGCTGTCGGCACGCATAGCATACTAACTCTCAACGCTCAAAACGTTCGGATGAACCCATAGACGATATGGGTGCCGACCGTGATTGGAACTGCGATCCCCTAGGATAAGAACTCGATTCCCCTGATTTCTGCCTCTTCACCTGACATCCTTCAGACTGAACACCAAAAATCCCTTGATGCGACCTACTCTCCCTTATCTTGCGGCTTTTTACCATGGCATTCTCCACTCGAATTGTGGCTTCCACAACCTCAGTGTAAACTCAGAAACCCAATGCCGCAATTCTATCCTTGATTGAAGGTCAAAGACCTCTTTCAAACCTCTTGGTACGTAGCTCCTCTGTTGCCACCATTTCGGGCGCGAACCGTGACAAGTTTGCGAACTTAGCCTCGTATTGAATCACGATGAGATTCCCTTGAACAAGATAAAGAAACTCCTCCCGATACACATCCCGTGAAGAACCTGGAAAATACTTTTCCAAAAAGATCCTGGTAAAGGCTGTCCACGTGCCGTCTACAGTGGTCTTAGCAAACTTCCACCATTCTCTGGCATCTTCTCGGAGTTGGAACGCCGCAAACCTGACACGTAACTCATCTTCCCCGTTCTCCAAGGAATCCAAGATCGTCGTGGTTACCTCCAACCACTCAGTAGCGATTTTAGGGTCCGGCTCCCTAGAGAAAGTTGGAGGATCCAACTGCCAAAATTCTCTCATCGCCACAGAGGCTCGGGGTTCAGGGGCTTTCACTCCGGCCCAAGTCACCTCGGTCATTGCCCTCATCATCGCGAGCATCTCTTAAAAAACATCCACATCGCCCATTTGTTCCTGCGGGGCATGCACATCCCCTTCTTTCGGAACTTTGGAAAAACGCAGGACCTCGGCCACGGCCTCAGCCCCTACCACGTCTTGGCATCATCACAACGAATAATAAGGAATAAGGAGAGATATCAACACAAGCCTATGCAAACTCATCTCTCACAGATGACGTCGCTCTTTAACAAAACATCACTTCACCCTAATTGTCATATTAATACACCTTATGCAACACATAGCGAGGGAGACTAATCGAAATGACACATCAATCCGGCTAACTCATTCAGATTTCTAGTGAGAATGGACGTTGGCCAAACGTCTTTCTAACTTGAACTCCAAACCAGTCGACCGGCTGCCCAAGGGCTAAATATAGCATCCTAAAAGTTTAACCTCCATACCTAAATACCACATAGCATGCAGATGTCAGATTATGCTCAAGATGCTTCATGCTAGTACACCAAGTCATGAATGTCACACATTAATGTAAACTCTCGCACAATGGGTCCTTCACCCCCACGGTTTCTAGGTGTTCAAACCTAAATTCCTGATACCATTTGTAACGCTTCGATCTCGTTTTATTATAATTTGAGTATGTTATGAAACTAGATCGATGTGAAAACTCTTTTCTTTGAAAACTGTGCCTTTGACAACCCATTTATGCCTAAAATTCCACTTGTGAGAAACTTGATGTAAAACAAATTTTTAAAGGTGAAACAAAGTGGAGACCTCTCGAGCGGACACCTCACCGCTCAAGCGGTAACACACCCGAGAGTTTTACCCAAAAACTGTGAAAAATGTCTTTAATTTTGGAAATAAGATTCAACTAAAGGGTTTTATTAAACTTGCTTAGAAGGAGTAAAGCTATGGTACGAAAATAAGAAATTGAGAACCAATTCATTCTTTATCATAAGCTAAACATTTCTGTCAAAATTCATTCATAATTAGATCAAGGTATTCAACCCAACCAAGTAAGTACGTCCTCGCATGCATGCATCACGTGAATATATGACCCTAAAGTCTTACAACAACAGTATTTTAGTTCATAATTACAGTAATCCAAGTACCCAAAAAAGGATTTACATCTTTACACTCTCAAATCTCAAAAATCAACTATTTAAGGAGATAATATAATCCCACCAACCTTCCCAAAAGCCTTGAACCATTGGTCTCACTCCATGGCCTTCTTTCTGTTATTGCCTGAAATGTTATTAAACAACATGAGCCGAAACTCATAGGAACAAGACTAACATCGAAGGTATGCATGGTATGCGAAGATGGTTATGCAAGATATAGATATAAGTTTAGTAGAATTCGCATCTTTCATTCCAAAGTAAATTTCCCATGCATAACCGAGTTCATTCAAAACGAGTTTATTGTTCTCTATTAACCAAACACACTAACATCTTCAATTCTCAATTTATGATTTTACCAACCCGATACGTTATAACACACGCCTACACACACATAGACACCTTTCTTGTAGTTCACCAACTCATGGTTAACAATCTCAAGTGCCAACGTCGGACTGGTGTATAGACCCGCGTAACGCTACAACCAACCTAGCCACACAAGCCCTATGGAGTAACGAAACATTCTATATCCCGACACGACAAACGTCCTTTCCCGGTTCACTAGCCGGCGGGCAGATAACCCAATCTGTGCAATTTTTTGGTCTTTTAAGCAACTCATGCCCAATCTTAAACAATCCCTTGGATCCCAAATTGACCCTTTCTATACATATAAATCACCAAAACGCACACACGAGTCCAACCCCAAGGGTTCCTCTCGCCCAACCTACATCATTAGACATTTTCATTGCTCGCCTTTTCAATACTATAGAGGTCAAACCTTGAATTAACCGTTACATGGCACCAACTTCACAATTTAATTAGTTTTATTCCACGAAACACGCACTTTCGGCCCAATATCAACAGGTACCACTTAAATTCGTGAAATAACATTCACAATAGTTGTAATAACTTACAATTTAATCATCAATCATGTCGATTTCATCATATTATAGTTTTAAACCCAAACCCCTAATTTTCATAGTTTAAATTAAAACCCAAATCCTATATCTTTATTTTGTTGTTCCAACCACAAGAAAGAACAATACCAAGACGGAATGAAGTTAAACCCCTCATAAATCCAAGGCCTAGCCTCCATTATCATCAAACTCACTTAGTGTTTCAAGAAAACTCAATTCTCATGCTCGGATATTCATAAGCTTAAAATATACAACACATATCACATAAACATTCAAAGAAAGTCTTGAATCCTACTTTTTGGAAGCTAGATTCACGAGAGGAAGCTTCACATGAGCTCCAATCACAACGATCTCTAATCACGTGGTGAGAATATAGTTTTCCAAGATCGAAATTGGCTCTCCAACGGTTGAATCGCCGGGATGAACGCAAGAATCTCACCCCAAAGAGGCTAAACAAACTTTTAGAAGCTCTCAAACCTAAACCCTAACCTTCACCTTTGCTTTTGAGAGAGAGAGGAAAGAAATAAATAAAATAAAATGGGGTCCGCGCGACCCTTTAAAAAAACAGATCCGCGACAGTCCGCTCGAGCGGACCCCACACCGCTCGAGCATTCGCCATCCAAAGAACTCTCGGCCAACACACTGCTCGAGCGGTCATGCCCCCGCTTGAGCAGTCAAACCTGAACTGCAATTTTTATTTTCACTCAGGCTACAACTGAGCCACACAACCATGTAACCTCACCCAATCGAATTTTCCTGCATAATACAACTTTCAATCATCACTACGAACACACACAAGCTCAGGAATAACTTCTGTGCATAATTTAAATTCCCAAACATTACCGTGAGACATAATATATATATATATATATATATATATACATATTAATTAACTAGGGTCCGAATCATTACAACGCGCAACATGCTTAATTCTTGAAGAAATAATTTCTCCGTCTATCTGTGAATGACTCAATTAAAATTGAAACACTGTCTCGTATAATCTAGTCTCAAACAGATAATAGCACTTAAAAAATTTTAAACCAAAAACTACGAAGTGAGCAAATCCTCAAGTCTTCAGGTATTAACCAAACCATTAAGTTTACAAAAGATAAGGTGTGTAATATGGCCAGTGGATTTAAGATTCTTATTTAATGGGGTAAATATTATAAATTATACATGTATTAAATCTTATTTGGTAATAAGAAAAATAATTAAAATCAAAGTATTATTCAAAAAGTTTGTAAATATATATGATTTTAATTTATAATTTATCATCACAATGATTCAATACATTATAATTTCACAATAAAAAAGTTAGAAATTTACTTAAAAAATTTCACAACACTAGAAGTTCAATAACAACAGGAATTTGTTATTAAATCAAGAGCTTGAATTTGTTTCATTTGAAAAAAGACAAATTGAAGTTTAGGCAACTGTTAAAAAGAAAATAGTACTAATTAAAAACATTGAAAATTAGAGTTGTTTTATTACCTTCGCACGCGAACTAATAATTTTAAACTGAAAATCAAGTATAATTTAAGGGGCTAAACTTGAAAAGAAATTAATATTTT
>JAOTRH010150870.1:0-13290 GCA_034768845.1 Heliamphora exappendiculata | reverse complement strand
AGTCCATACAATAAGTAACTGACAAAAATACCCTCAATATTCTATTTTTGCGCATCCCTTAAATCAAACAGCATATATATATATATATATATATATATATTATAATTTAAAATTTTTTCAAAGATGGCGTATCCCTTAAATGAAGTAAAACTGATACAGATGTGATACATTGTTAACGAACTGATATATTTTATACAAAGCTGATACATTTTATATAAATATATAAACTGATACATTTTATACACAATTGATATATATATATATATATATTGATACATTTTATACAAATGTATAAACTGATACACTACGGGTACATTTTATACAGATATATAAATTAATATATTTATATAAATGTATAAACTGATACATTTTATACAAATGTATAAACAATTCTCTATATATATAAACAGCTCTCTATTTTATACAACTGTATAAACAGTTCTCTATATATACAAACTGATATCATTTATAAACTTGCGGCGGTGAGTGCATTGGGGTCGCCTGCGACGGCGACGGTGCGGAAGGCGACTAGCGTCGACACCAGTGGGGTGGCCAGCGGCGTCGGGGGAAGGGGCCGGTGGTCATTAGTCGGTGCTGGTGATGTGCTCTCCCTTCCTCCACATTGGGCTCTCTCAAAGCTCGATTCGATCAATCACAATCTCCGCAATAACAAAGAAATTGCTCCAATTCGAAATGATAATAATGGCGACAAAGATGATGATGAAGATAATGAAAAGAGAAATGGCAGCGATGACAATTTCCTTGATAGGAAAAATATGGAGTTCTCGATGTGGTTAATTGAGTTAAAAATGAAAAGGAGTTCTTCTTAAATCCAAATATAGTTCTTCCCAAATTCAAAGATTTGAAACTGGAAATGAGCAGATTTTATGGACCAAATTTTAAATAAGGTAAATTAGAAAATAGAAATGATAGATTTTAAATAGGGGTAAATTAGACATTAAAAATTACTTTAAATGATAAAGGACTAAGACTACTAAAAAAAAATTTATGGGACTAAATTTCTTATGATACCCTAAAAAATGACTAATTTTTAAATTTTTCTATAAATTATTTGTCTTTCTCTTTCAAGTTATTCTTCTTTTTATATAACGATTAAAAATAATTATTCAACTCTTATCTCATACTTTATTTTACTTTAACAAAACATGATACATACAAACACACACACACACACACACACACACATATATATATATATATATATATATATATATATATATAATATCATAATATACATACTTCCATTTTAATATCACAAGGCATTATAAAAAAAAATGTGTTAAATCTATATATTATTTATCATCTTATCCTATTCAATTATCTCCGTTTAATACTTATGAATGACAATGGGATGAAATGGAGATGGGGAAGAAATGGGGGCAAGAGGTCTTTCATCCCTATTTCTAATTTGATCGGGCTAAAAATATAAAAAAAATATCAAATAAATTGCAAAAAGAGGGCAGGATGATAATAGCCCATAAGTTTTAAGTTAGTGATTAATATAAGAATTATAAATAATATACAAATAAAAAATAAAAGTTAATAAAATTATTATATTAAAAATATAAAACATAAGAAATAGAAACAAAAAACAAAAGATAAATATAATATATTTATTTGACAGTTTTATTATCTCTCTTAAAAATAAATTTTATACATATATCATTATTTAAAGAATATTTAGCAGGGCCATAAAAATTAAATAGAAAAAAATTAACTAATGAATATTGTTTTCAATTTATTTGTTATTGAAAAAAGAAAAAAATTATACACATTTAAATAGAAATATACAAGACGAGACTCGAAAATTGTAATTCTTACGTCCTAATTGATAACAAGTTGAAAAATTATTATTATTTTTTATAATTTTAACCAAAATTCTCTTTTAAGAAAAAGTAAAATGATAGATTTCCACTCGCCTTGTATAATTCTCTATTCATCTTTTTCAAACCAAGTAAGATCACAAAAAACTTAGGCTAGTTCTCTCCCCCCCAAAGGCATTAACTTTTTTTTTTTGCTCATTTGAAATCTCAATTTTTTCTTATCCTTCACTTCAACATAAAAAAAATTAGCTTTTAAGTTAATTTTTTATATTAATTGTTTAAATAAAAAGTTAATTTTTTTACAAATTGAATAAATTTTTTCTTCTATATATTTGGTATTAATAATTATATATAGTTGGTAATAATAGTAAATAAATTATAAATAAAATGTATTATTATTATATTTTATAAGTGTTTAAAATTTAAATAGAATATTATAAAAATTGGTATTATAATTTGATTTTTTAATTTTTTAACTAAACGAACTATGTTGACTTTTGAACATTTTTAACAAAAAATTAAAAAGCTAGAGTAACCAAACGAGCTTTAATAACATGGTTTCGTTTGGATAAATGACTTATTTGCTTATTAGCTTATTGTAAAATAAGTAAGAACATAAATAAGCAAGCCCGTTTGGACAAATAGCTTATTTTTTTATTAGTTTAAATAAGCACGTACGCTTGGATAAATAACTTATTTGTTTATTGACTTAAATAAGTAATTATGTTTGACTTAAATCTGCTTAAATATTGTTTATTTGATTTATTCACTTATTTATTTATTAATTTAAATTTTATTTACTTAATAAATTAAATAAAATTATTTATTTAACTATTTATAAACTAAATAAACAAATAAACAATTTAACAAACGGTCCGTTATGGAAAGGGAAAATATTAAGGAATACCTACATGGTTATCAGTCTTATCAGACCAGGGTTGCAACTCCTGAGAAACGATCATTTCTGCCGGGGACACCATCTTCCAGAACCTCTTCCTTTTCCATTTCCCTTCAGATAGACCCCCTCCTCCACGTCCTCCTCCCCTCTCTCTCTCTCTCTCTCTCTCTCTCTCTCTCAAATGTCCAATCGGTACGCCCAAAACAGGGTTGACGGAACCAAGGGTTTCGCCAAAACCCCAAAGAAGTTCGTCCCCAAGACGCCGCCGCCGCCGCTCAATTCAACCCCAAATCCGCCACATCCCAATCCAACACTCTCCAATTCTCTGAGACAATCCCTTTCCGGTCAATCAGATGCTGCCGCGCCGCCGAGCGCCGCCCGAGTTGGGGAGAACGGGGACTTGGTTTCTGCTAAAGTACACGGCGGCAATTTCGTGAATTACTTGCCCCAAGACGAGGCCGTTGCGGCGGGTCTCGGCGCCGATGAAGGCGGATTGGATCCTGTGGAGTCTCAGCGAGTTGTTGATCAGTTGAATGGAGAGTTATCTCGGTTGCTCAAGTTGAGCCCTAGGGATTTCTGGAGAGAAGGTTTGTGTCTTTTGGATTTGGAGAAAATGTGAATTCTGTAATTTTGATATTCAGATTGATACACCGGAGACATGAAACAAGCAATTTACGTGGTTCGGGCTTAGCCTGCATTCACGTGGAGAGGAGAATTAATTCACTATATTAAACAAATGAAAATACAAAGGGAAAGAGGAGAGAGAAACACCTTCTCTCTATCTCTCAACCCCTACTTCGTCAATGCGTTTCACCTCAAACTTGTTGCTTTCGCACACACAGCTCCTTTATCTCACTTGTTGCCCTCCTTATTCAACAAGCTCCCGCCTTTTTATAGGAGAAGATGAGCCGTTAAAGGAACAATGATATGATTTCATCCCACTAAAATCTTGGCACCTGAGTTTTCTTTGTTGACTCAAAGATTGCTTCATACTTGAACATTTAATGCCATAGTTTCCGCTTTGTCATTTCACATTATGCATCAAATCAGTCTAATGAGTGAGCATTGTTTGCCAACCTTTCAAGCAAATGCGGACACCGACAAAGAAGACTTTGATATCTTAATAAATGGAGTCCATGCTTTGGCCATCCACTTGCAATTGCGGGCAGAAATCCTAACAATCACCCCCTTTGGCCATATGGAAGGATATTTTCCGCCCTTGCAACTAGCACCACCAGTCATCAATTTGCCACACTCTATGTGGTATGGACCGCACCCCCTCCCCGGGATGCCCTCGTCTTTCGTAAACGAACCTACACGGTTTACACATCCATCCCGAGGTATCTACACCCCCTCATCGGGGTACTAGACAAATCTCACATCTTTGTCGATGAATGCAGCTCCATCCCTCCTCCTTTGTGCATATAACCGGAGAGATCACCTCTATTAATCAATTAAGAGCAAACGAGATTTGCTTTCACTAAGGTGTATACCTTCTCGTTATGTCAATCGTCTATGTTTCTTTGCTTGGAGCTTTTGTCTGAACATCCAACAATTGTTGCTATCGAGTCTGACTAGAATCCTGCGCACTCTCCAATCTTAGACCATGCGCCTGCATGGCGTTTTTGCTTATGCGTACCCTTGCGCTTATTTCCATGTGCTTTTCTGCAACTGTTTTTTACCTTGTTCATCCTTATAGTTCGCCTCCGTATATCGTGGTCTTGTACCACTTGTATGATATTTGACATAACTCCACTTGCCACAACACTTTCCACGAATCTGTACAAGTTTTCAACAATCTGTTCTTTTATCATGTTTTTATTTTCCTTGGAAACCCATAGATATCCATTCCTGGACGAGAACCTGTTGCCGCTCGAGTTTAACATACCCAGAGAAATTATATTCTTCCTCAGGTTCAACGCATTTCTAACATCAAAATTATAGAGTTCCAGTCAAACATGTTTTCTGCATTGTCCCTATGCCAACAATTCTACTCACTGCGCTGTTAGCCATCATAACATCAGCCCTGTCACATGCTTTATATGTCATAAGTGAATTCATGTATGCACACGTGATACAAACTTCTAAAATATAAATCCCAAATCAATCTCTCTGATCTTGAAGTGGAAGTGACTATGCACACTTCCACTATTTCATTGTTGGAGCCTCTAGAACAGATGCATCCGATGATTGTTATTTTTCCTTGTTCGCCTTGTACTTTGGACAATCTTTCCTTAGATGACTTTCTTTGTCGTAGAAATAGCACCTTATCTTGCGATCTCGACTTGGACCAACATTTTTTCTTTCTGGACCACTTATCCCTATTTGTCGTCCTCCTTCTGGTTTCTCTTCTACTTGATGCCAACATGATCTCTTCTCCCGATGATTTATTGCTCTTTCTCTTCCTCTTCTGTAGTATGTCATGGGATATGAGAGCAGCAACAATTCCATCTCATCCAAGTGTATCTTTGCCAAACATCAGTGTATTTCGCAGATGCTTGTAGGATGGAGATAAAGAGACCAACAAGAGAATTTTTTTATCTTCGTCCTCGATCTTTGCACCGATAGAACTGAATTCCATTAGTATCCTGTTGAACTCATCCGAATACTCCATGAGGTTTCCGTCCTCTATTATCTAAAGTGCATAGGCTCTGTTCAGTTGTTAGGAAAATCATAAAAGAAAGTGATTCACGAGAAAAGTGAAGTGAATGAAGAGAAAAGAAAAAAATATAAAGGAATTAATTTTCGTTACTTGTTTAATTTGCAAGAAAGTTGATAAAAAATTCAGTTTTTAACTTTCTCGCGATGCATAATATTGTACTTTTTATATGATTTGATTTATGGAAAAATGCTTCCCGCAATAATAGTATTTTTCTGAGACTCATATTTTTTTGTATCAACTGAACATGCATGCTGAAAAATAAAATGGTTGTTTTTTTTACTTTTTCTTTCCTTTCCTGTTAAATGAACGAAACCATAGAGTTGCTTCTTTAAAGACAATTTATTCGTTAATGTCTTGGACTTGTATTTGTTCTTGAATTTATTTTAAAGTTTTGTTGGACCACTTTCATTGATGACTTCCCGAAAAGTGTTATTCCCAAGAAACAGCTGGATTGTACTCTTCACCAAGTTCGTCATCTCTTGCCACTTTTCATTTTTCATTGTCTCTAATTTTTCAGACTATTACTAAGAGATTGCATCAATCCCTAGCGTGTCAAGATATTCTTTATCCTTTGCTGTCGTAAGGTGAAGTCGTTATGGCTGTTGAACGGCTCAATCGCAAATCTTGAATGCTTCGATGCTATGCATATGACACTCCGTCACAATCTAAACCCGTTGCAATCTCACATATGCGAAGTTCTTTTTAAATGCTGCTTTTATCACCTTCGATTGTTCTCGATTTCTCCGGATGGTCTTAGATCACTTCTAATCAATCTCAATCAAACAGATCTGAACATCTTGACTGTCTAGATGACTCCAGAACACGTACTGCGTAGCAAAAACAGTGTCTAGACAATATCTCGTGATGAAAACGGGAAGAACTTGTGATAAAACTATAACTTCTTGAGTTATATCACAATATTTCACACTGAAAATCAAGATATCGGCCGCATGATCCCTTTATTGGCTGCTACAAACATAATCTCGAGGCTGTGGTGCAAGATATCCCGTGAACACATCAAAATCTCGCAAAAACAATGAATATCTCGCGCAAAATAATCAATTTCTCGCAAGAACAATAAAAAAAAACATAATTTTCTAAGCTAAATTTGGCAAAACGGGCACAGTAGTTGGGATCCGGAGCGGCTAAAAATCTTAGGAACACGATTTTTCGAAAGTCACAATCAGCAACTCATGTCAGCTTGGATCCCTCATCTTCGCTGGATAAGGTGAATAGCGTAACGGCGTGTTTGGCTCGTTTACAATTCGCGCAATGCTTTAAACAGAGCTATATGGCTTGTTTCAATTCCGTTTTCGACCTATAATATATTCTTGGAATTGTCTCGATGAGATCTATATACTGGTGTAATCAAAAGTTGGTTTCAACCAACTTCGTTTCTCGACAAATTTCTGGGAAACCTCGAACCCAGCTCTGATAGTATTTGCTGGGATTCAGATCGATACACCAGAGATAATCACATACAAGAAATAAGCAATTTACCTGGTTCGGTTTTAGCCTACGTTCACAGGGAGAGGAGAATTATTCACTATATTGAACGCACGAAAATACAAAGGGAAAGAAGAGAGAGAGAAACACTTTTCTACCACTCAACACTCTCTCGATCTCTCAACCCTTACTTTGTCATTGCCTCACACCTCAAACTTGTTGCAGTCGCACACAGCTCTTTTAACCCACTTGTTATCCTCCTTATGCAACAAGCGCGCCCTCCCTTTTATATGAGAGGATAAGCGGTTTAAGGTACAGTGATATGATTTCATCCCACTAAAATCTTGGCGCTTGAGTTTTCTTTGTTGACTAAAAGATTGCTTTACACTTGCACATTTAAATTTTAATGCCATAGTTTTCTCGTTGTCATCATGCATCCAATCATTTTAATGAGTGAGCGTGGGTAGTCAACCTTTTAAACAAATACAGCCATTGACAAAGAAGACTTTGATGTCCTAATAAATGTACTGCATGCTTTGGCCATCCACTTGCAATTGTGGGCAGAAATCCTAACATGTAATTGCTCGACTCTGTTGCTTCCGTAAGTGGTTACCGTGTCGTATTGCATTGTTTCTGGTCATAACAGTGTCTTTGTTGTTCCTCCTAAATTAATTACTTTGGTTTTGTAAATTTTATCATTGTTGCTAGCACATCCGTTTGGTTTCCAAATTAAAAAGCATACCTCGCATGTTAATATTTAATTTTGAAGCATTGAACTGGACTTCTCCCTCACAAAAATCTATAATACTATTCAGGAAACATTGATGTTGACATTTGTGTGTCAATCCAATGGTGGAGAGGGCTTGAAATGCATGCTATCAACGGCTTAGTTTAAATCAAACCCATTTTCTCTCACTATATTTCCACCCTCTCTTTCTTCAAAACCCATTCTTCCTCTCTCACTACTTTTCTCCCAAACGTGATAGACCCAAACCTTTCTCTCTGATGCCTTTTTCCTCTTTCTCTTTCCCCAATTCAAAATCAACCCAAGCAATCTATAATCTATAATACAATTCAAGAGAACGTTTATGTTGACTTCTATGAGTCAATCCAATGGCAGAGAGGGCTTGAAATGCATGCTATCAATGGCTTAGTTTAAATCAAACACATTTTCTCTCACTATATTTGCACCCTCTCTTTCTTCCAAACCTATTTTTCCTCTCAAACCTGTTAAACCTGAACCTTCCCCTCTCTCTTTGATGCCTTTTTCCTCTTTCTCTTCTCCCATTTCAAAATCAACCCAAGCAAACCCGGACAACTCTACCTTTCTTTAACTCAACCTTCAATATATGTGCATCCATATTTTCCGAGAATATAATTAATTTGAATTTTTTAAGAGTTTGCTATGAGATTAGTGAAAAATCTTTTACTTTGTTGTTATTCTAAATGGTTTTAAAAATATTCATCATTTCGATTTGATTTTATAATTAAATTATGTTTAGAGTACCTTTATACATAGGTAATTGCTAGTATGCATACAAGTCACTTGTTTATCAATATGCTTGTCATAGTTGTCAAAATTGTACGATACTCGATATGTATTACACGATACGTATCGATTCAACAGATATTCATTCTGTATCGCTTAGTTGTATTGCCATGAGCAGAAATCGATCGATACAAGATAGGTATCGTGCATGACATATTGAATTGGAACGAGCCGAACGATCTACGATACTTGCAGAGCCACTTTAAGAACAACAATGGTTGGGCCGGGACAGCCTCGAATGAGAAAAACTCCAGATTTTGGTATAAATTTTTTTTTTTCTGCAAATCATTGTTACAAACATAGATCGATCCATTTTTGGAGGGTCAAATTGTTTTACTTGAGTTTTAACGAAAAATCCATCAAATTTGCAAACCCACATGTGCATTGATCTGGATCTCACATGGAGAACATAAAAAATCCATTGTTTTATATTTGTTCTATGGCCGGCCTATGGTAAAAGAAAGAAATCGACAGTTTGTTTTGATTGATTTTGGTTTTTGCTGGTTCGTTGAACATTTAACCCAAAAAAACTTGAAGCTTTGTTACAGGTCTGCTGTAAAAAGTCGAGTTATGCATGTTTTTTTTTTGTTTGTAATTGAAACATAGAGGTGTCATTCTTCTATTTGTCTGTGTTACGTAAATGTGAAAGCAGGTGCTAGTAGTAAAGTCATCTCCTAGGGATTTTTAACTTTTAGAGGCCGTCGGAGACCTATTTTTTTACTTGTTTGGCTTCTGGTCTTTGTTGAAGGCTAGAAAGCTGCGGCAATCCCCCGTCTTTTAATGCTGAGTTGTCCTCCAAATTACCTCATTTTTGCAATATTTATATTTTATAAATGTCTTATAGTTTTTATTCTAACATTTTTTAGGATCTAAAAAACTGTACGATACACCATACTATACGATACACGATACGAGAAAAATAAGAAAACGATTCACGATTCGATACACGAGTTACAACTATTTTGCTTGTTTGCCACTTGTTTAATCAATATACTTGTATGTGTACTCTAGCATTTGAGGTTTATGCGCATGCTTCATGCTTTTGTGGAGATCTAGATGCTGAGAGACAGAAATAGAAATAAGCCACTACTTGTGCAAGTATGAAATCGTGGAAATGCTGAGATTGCTCTTGATGAAGTACTAAATTATTATATCTGCTGATTAATAGAGACAATAGCGAATCTTTATTTCTGCCATAGCTTGCATTCTTATTCTTCTCATCCTTGTTCTTCGGTTGCTTCTCAGTCGCAAGCGATTCTTACTTGCACGAGTTTTTGGAGAGCTTCCTACAATTTAGGAGCAGGTGGTTTGATTTTCCATATCGTGGAGTAAAAGGAATAGTTGCAGGGATCATTGTAGGGGAATTCGAGCTGAGCAGACGAGTTTTCATGGTTTTATACCGCATGTAAGTTTCACAGCATATCAATGTTTTTCATATTATTATTTCTTGGTGTGCCACTCCATTAGTTCTACTTGATTTGAAATTTCCTCCTGTTGCAGATCTTCCAATAGGGATCCTGGCGCTAGGGCTGTTGATAGTCTGAGTCCAAAAGACCATGCAGGTGTGTTGTCTTCTTTCACCCTGACTTCTGTATACATAAGGAACATCTACGTGACCTAGGAATATTAACCTTTCAATTCAAATCTGGGTGGGGGTTGGGTGTTTTCGCTTTTGGTCAGAACTATATTTGTGGTGCCTAATGAAAACAGCTTGAATATGTTACACTTCTTTATGACAGTATGCATATATTGATATGTATATATATACACATACAGATACATATTTCTTTTTGTGGCTGCATATTTGAAAATTTAGAGTGGTAAGCCCTGCATTATTTAAGAGTTCGATGCAGATAAACATTGTAATGAGGAACCGTTCTTTATTATCTTTTTTTAACTTCCCCTTGTTATTCCATGTATACCAGCTTTTGAGAAAACGGCGCTGTCTTCATCAATGTGCCAGATTTTGTGGATATGTTGAGGCTTTGAGGCTGGAGCTTATTTCGTATTTGCATCCAAATAGCATATGCTTTCCTTATTTCTCTAAAGTAGTCAATGATTTGTTTTACAAGTCATAAGTTTGTAGTCTATGATTTGTTTTACAAGTCATAAGTTTGTAGTTTTTTTCTTTTCCTTTCCCTTTTGATTTGTTTTGTTGCCCTTCTCAATTTTTTTTTTGTGACTTTTAGAAAGTAATCCACATCATGCATTGCCTAGGAAAAATATATGATCATGAAAAGTATGCAAAAAATGAATTTTGTTCTTGTTCCTTTGTACTTTCAAGACCCAGTTGTTCACAAATTCTACATGTAGTCCTTTTGCAGGAAAAGAAGTTGCTTGATATGCCTAAGTTGCTAGATATATGTGCCATATATGGTCATGGAAATGAAGATCTGACCAGATCATTGGTAAGCATGCTCATTTCTACCTTATTTGTAATTGTAAATGGTTATATCTTTTAAGTGATTGAGTTGAATGTTTTATCTGTAATTGGGAAACTCTGTAACCTTGACCGAGCTTAAGGTTTTTATTTATTTTCTGGGTTTTACTTAACTACTTCTCTTGGGCACATGATGTTACTATTAGAAAAAGAGAAGTTTGGAGAAGGATAATGAATCCTTAGATGGTTTTTAAAACGGTTGTTGAAGAAAACTGCACATGACAGTCCTAACTCCTAACATCAGGTTGCAAACTTTTGGCCACTCCCATCATGGGGCACCGAATGGTGGCCCATGACACTGTCACGGGGCTAGGCTCGTGGTACGGCTGCACACAGCTCACACCATGTGTGGCGCTTGCCGGGTCTTTCCGAGGGTGTTAAATCTCTCATCAGCCCTCTCCTTATGGGCAAGAATTGGCCTCTCAATTATTTTATTGATGCACCAGATGTCACAGTTGACGACCATAGATTAAAAGCCAAATGCATGTTCATGAAATGTGTCCCTTAGTGTGCACAAGATAATGACTTGGCTTCAAATCGCTTGGAGATGCAAATAGGACAATATCTCTTGTTTCCCTCAAAGTTGATGATAGTGCTAGTTTAGATGCTTTACTATCCTTCTCCATTTTGTTGGCGAAGTTATTTAGTGGGTAGGGCATGTCACGTCATCATGCTTATGTGGTATGCCCAACCAATATATGCACGACATGTATTTATAATTTTAGGTAATGGCCCTACATTAGGGGGCATAAGTTATTGTGCATCGGCATGACCCTTCATTAAATGGACACATGCCGTGCATGTATAGGTTGGACACACCACGCCAGCATGATAGTTTCTCATTTTGTTGGAATGTAGTTATGAAGTGAGTTTCTTAACGTTATTTACGTATTGAGGTCTTTGACATGAAAATATAAGTTAGATTATTATTATTTCTTTTTTTGCAAATGCATTTATTGACTTGGCTTTGTTTAAATTGCTTGGAGATGCAAATAGGACAATATCTCTTGCTTCTCTCAAAGTTGATGATAGTACTAATTTAGATGCTTTATTATTGTCCTCTTTCATTTTGTTGGAATGCAGTTATGCAGTTATGAAGTTATGAAGTGAGTTTCCTGCCATGATTTACATATTGATGTCTTTGACATGGAAATAGAAGTTAGATTTTTTTTTTTTTTGTAAATGCATTTAATAAATTCTTATTGATCTTCACATTCTTAATAAAATCTTCAAAATCACATCCTTATGATTTCCTTGCTAGCATTATTCAATAAATTCTCATCGTAGCATTTGGATAACCAGCATAAACCTAGTTTAAAATCTGGCTTTAATAAGGCCATATTTGTTTCTTGACATAGGATGACACTTTCTTTGATTGTGTGCGCTATGTTGTTTCCTGTTCCTAACTCCTCCTTTATCCTTGGAACTGTTCCTTTTTATGGGGGACAATAATTATTGAAACCATATGAACCAACTTAATCTCATTATTTTCTCTGTTACTGCTACCCTCAGTCTCTTGAATTGAATGCAAGTCCTATGTCTTTCCAACCATCTAGATCATTGTTCTTATTTCAGTTAAATTCATTTTGGGAACATGGTGATATTTTTTATTTCCCTAACATCTTGTGTCATAATTCACGGATGGCCATGTGGATGCTTATAAGATGTATTTTTATAATGTGAAAAACGATAGGCATGTATCAGTTCCATAATTATATGGGATTGTTCCTCCATTTTGGACACATCCTTCTTGATTTCATTTACTATAACCAATCCCTCGTAATGAGCAATCAACCAATAATGCATGCATTCCTTGTCTTTGGTGGCACTGTCTGTGAGTTCTGATCCTCATGGAGAGTGTAGATTCACTTTCAATTCCTGATGAATTGTGGCACTATAGAGCCTTTTTAGGATTTCGCCCTTTGCCTGTGGGAAACCTCACTGACTTCTTGATCAATCATTACTTTTATAAGGTGATGCACTGCCAGTATTTTTTAATTTTGGAGGAATAGAATGCCTAACCATTCTGGCATACAAGAAGTAATAGGGCTTAATGGTTACTGTTCAGTGAAGCTTACCGCAGGCACTTGGTTGGGTTCCAGAAACCAAAATTTCTTGCAAATAACAGTGCTCCCACTTCTCCCTGTCTTCTATTGAACTTCAAGATGCCCCAATTTTGCCAACTCCATACTTTACGGACTTTGACATCTCTTCTAATTTACACCCTCCATCATTAGCTTTTCCGGGGTCTGTATCTGGTTGATTCGCATATTAAGTACTTTATATCTGCACAGAACAAGTAGTTAGGTTTCGTTATGCATTTGTAGTCAATCTTAATCATTTTGTTCTATGATAAGGGTAGCATTGACAAATTTTCATAGGCCTTGGATGCTGTTGCTTTTGCTCTGTGCATCACCTATTGTGGATAGTTTTGATTCCCATCTCCCCCCC
>JAOTRH010150859.1:0-13290 GCA_034768845.1 Heliamphora exappendiculata | reverse complement strand
ATGAGCCTGTTGCTAAGTTGGTTGGCAATTCAAAACAAAGTTGCTACAAATGACAATTTAGTTAGAAGTATAATCTTAAAACCTTACTCTAACCTTAGGTGTGTCTTTTTCAATAAGGAAGACGAATCAACCAACCATCTCTTTGTAAATTGCCCAATTTCTTAGAAAATTTGGTCGGCATTGATGCTTTGGTGGGATAGACAGTGGGCCTCTCTTGGCACAATGTACGGTTTATGCAAATCATAGGTGAGATGTAAGGAGAAAAAACTGAAGGGGCAACTATGGAATACCACGTTTATCGCTAACATGTGGTCTATATGGCTTGCTAGGAATAGACTTCTTTTTAACAATGTGAGGCTTGAGCATGAAGAGATTGCTTATTTGGTGAAGGTGAGAACTGGAATGTGAATGAAAGAGAAGCAAAGGGGTAAACTTTTTAGGGTAGAAGATTTCATCCATAATCTTTTGGTTGTTATTCATTAAGCTCGCAGTACCTCTATTTTTGATTTCTCACCAACAAGTAGAGCAGTTGCTCTTGGATTTGTACAGGCTGCTGCCTTGTTGTAGCAATAAGAGTCTATTTTGTTTTGGTTACTAGTTGTCCCAGCAATGGTTGTGTTGTATTGCCACTATGTTTTTAATATACTTTACTACATTAGCCGTTCAAAAAAAAATTGTATTCTTTCAACTACAAAATAAATTATCAAAAAATAATCATTTAGTTGCAACACTCCTTTCATCACTAATGTTATACGTTTATGCGATGTAATCAGTACATTGTCACTATATACTTTTAGTCATCAATCATAAACAAAACTTTTTATGAAAATTTTATTTGTCATTAATTGTCAATTTATTTGTACTATATTCAAAAATCAAACTCCATCATGATTTTTGTGTATCTGAAGATGCCCATTAACCATTAATTATCTCCATCATGATTCATGTGTATCTTGAGAATACCCATCATCTTGATGATATCTTTATCTTAATTGTATATCACAGTCATATATATGTATGTATGTCTGTATCAAAGAAGAACCCACAACATTGGGTAGGAATTTGAAACACATTATTTTGGCTATTATGGTATCAGAGCCCATCCACGTTAATGCCTTGCCTATTCCACACCAAGGCTTTGTGTTCGGAACTCATCATTCTTGCTTCCTCTCTTTCAACCACCGTTAGCCATCTTTCGCCCACACGTTAAAACCTTGCATACTCATCTCCATGCCTCTTACTAATGCTTATCACTTTCTTTACCTCAACCTCACCAGCACCAATTTCTTGTATTAGAAAACTCAACTCGTTCCCCTTCTTCGTAGCCAATGGATCCTTACCTATATAGATAGTTCTTATCCATGTCCATCTCCTATCGTTATTCAAGATATGATACCTCCATTGCAATTAAATCCTGAATTGGAAGCATGGGGTTTTAATGATCAACTTTTAATGAGTCTCTATATTGTTTATTTGTGTGAAGAAGTATTTCCCTTTATTGCTGGTTTGAATTCCTCTCATGACATCTACGCACTTTGGAGTTCACTCTTGCATCTTAATTTTCTCTATACTTGTTGGGATTTGAACACATGAATCTCCAAAAACTAGTTGGGGAACAGATACCATGTAGGCTTCAATCTACACAAAGAAAATAAAGAACAAGAACAATTACCAGATCACAAGAATATACGTGATTTTGGATGGCTGCCTACGTTCACGGACAAGAAGAAATAATCTACTATAAAGAATAAGAATTACAAAGAATTCATTCAATCCCTTTATATCTCTGACCTCAAACTGAGTCTCTTACTACACTCTTTAGTATCTTTTTGAGTCTCTTTGGTGTATCTTATTCCTTGTAGGGTTTTTGGTCATAACCTTATATATATAGGTTTCACAAACTAGGTCAATCTGACAACAACCGCAACTCTAGCAGCAAAAAATAAAATGCAATCTCGGATAGACCGCTTGATTGGTTTACAGACTGCTGGATCAGTCTGTTGATCCGACTCGATCTGTTCATCGATATGTCTTTGAATACTATCTGTATCGCTGCAGACCGATCGATTGGTCCCTAGACTGCTCAATCGGCCTATCCTAGTGATTGGTTTTCTTCACCTTTCAATAGCACACAATGTCCGGATGCCCGTCTAGAAATTTGAGACACAAAACCAATAATTTTCACCTTGGCTTAAATCTCTTAACCATCTTGAAAAACTATTAGTCGCCTTAGCCTGCATCCCTTTCATGGGTATGAGTGCTCTACCCTTTCTGATCATCAATGTAAATAAACTTGGACCAAGTTCAGACCACGCATGAACTTTATCCTATTGTGATCAATAGCCTTCTCATTCTTGGGCAATCTTCTCGACTCTAAGTCTCAGACTTTTATGGTGACTCCACATTCTTTGACGCTGCTACTTGTCACTTATCTTTGCCTAAGCTGTTTGTAGCTTTTTTGTAGGACGAATGATCTCCACTGTACTATTTTCAGTGCTATTGATTTGAACTACTATTACCTAATTTTCTGGGTAAACAATTCTGCCCGAGCTCCGCCTCGACTGTTGCTCTCTTTTTATAAGGCTCTAACATACTGCACTTGTCAGTCTCACCAGGAAGCATATGCCAGAGTGTTGTGCTGTCCCTGCTGAACTCTATCTGTGTAGTATTGGAAACTCCACTTACCACCGTGTCCCCTACCAATCTGTAGTGATTTTTAATTTTTTCACTTTCATGATAACCATAGCACCTTTTCTAATTTTTATTGCTCCACCATTTGCTGTGTACTCGCAACCCAAAGAGTCTGATGTTCTTAAAAAAGTCAAATTTTTCTTTAGCCTATAACATGTCTGACATTTCCCAAAACCCTCACAATTCCATTAAGCATCTTGATCTTTACTGTACTCATTCTAATGGCTTGGCAAGCTATATCATTCCCCATTAGAATCGTACCACTGTTGTATACAAGTTAAACCACTATTTTGTTGGACACACGTTTGACACATATGATAAGAGCACCATGAATTTAATAGCTAATACTTTAACAAAAAATCAAAACTGGGAGAAACTGAAAGTATATCTCTTCCTACTTCACTGTTTGATGTCTCCTCAAAAAAATTGACACTCTAAAGATGTTTTTCCTCTCTTATTCTCCTCCATATGATTTTTAGTTTATGGTACTAGTTCTTGTAATGACCAATTCTGTGACAGTAGAAGCACTCTACGTCCTTCTTTGCACTTGACTTGGATTAAGATTTTCATTTGCGGGAACCTTGGTCACTAGACTTACTCCTTTCCTAGCTTGACTCAGACCTAGGCACAAATAGTCCTTCTGCATCTGATTCACTATGCCTCTTTATCTTCTCATATGACAAAAGAGCACTAGTCATCTCTTCCAATTCAAGAGTGTCCTTTTTGTACATCAGCATTATCACCCGATAATCATAGAATGTCGAAAGTGATGCCAACAGAAGTATTACCTTATCCTCACATCAACCTTCACTCCAAACCTGGATAGTTGTGTGATGAGCATATTGTACGCGTTGAGATGTTCCAATTGGTTTGTACTTTCTCTCATCTGTAATCCATACAACTGTTTCTTTCTGTACAACTTGTTGGCTAAATTTTTCTTTATATAGAGATCTTCTAACTTCTGTCAGACCTCATGTGCTATCTCCACATCAATCATGTTTTGAATAACCTCATCTCTCATATACAATCAAATCGAACTCATAGCCCTAGCATCAAGTTTTTTCCAATTGTCGTCGGTTATCTTATTTGGCTTCTGTCTTTGTCAGGTAATGCCTTTGAGACTCCTTGTTGGATTAACAAATCCCTCATACGTCATTGCCACATGGGGAATATATTTTTTCAAGAAAACTTCTGACTTCATACCTGATATTCGTCATCTCTATTGCTATCGAGTGATTAAGCCTTAAACTAGAAGTTCTGATACCATTTGTTAGAATTTGAACACGCAAATCTCCAAAAACTGGTTGGACAGTGGATACCCACGTAAGCATCAATCTACACAAAGTAAATAAAAGAACAAGAACAATTTCAAGATCATAAGAATATGCGTGATTCGAATAGCTGTCTATGTCCACGAGCAAGAAGAAATAATCCACTATAAATAATAAGGATTACAAAGAACTCACTCAATCTCTTTATATCTCTAGCCTCAAACTGAGCGGCTCTCTACACCACTTTCTAGCCTCTTTTTGAGTCTCTTTGGTGTATCTTATTCCTTTTAGGACTTATGTTCATAATCTCATATATATAGGTTTCACAAATTATGCTAATCTGACAATAGCTACAACCTTAGCAGGAAAAAACAAAATGCAGTCCCGAATAGACCTCCCGATCGGTCTATCAATCTAACTTGATCTATCTTTGACTGCTCTTAGAATGGCTACTGACTGCTCGATTGGTCCCTAGACCGCTCGATTGATCTGTCCTAGTGATTGATTTTCTTCCCTTTCAATAGCACATATTGTCTGAACGATTGCCCAAAAATTCAAAACACAAACCCAACAATACTCAAATTTGGAACTTCACCTACATCTTCAGAATATTAAACAAGGAATTTTTTCTGCTACGCAGTATCTTCACAAGGCCAAAGCATTATTTGATGAACTCTTCGCTACTTGACGTCTGCTTTATTTACAAGATTTCAATCTTTGTATCTTCAAGGGCCTGAACTCTACCTTTCGTAATCTTATGACATCCTTAGCAACTCGCGCTTCACCTGCCTCTTATTCTGAGATACATAGTATGTTTCCTAGTTATGAGTTTATGCATTCAAGTGCATTCTCCTCTCTTTCAGTTGTTGACAATTCCGAGTCCACTTCTCAAGCCAATCTTGTTTATGAGGTTCTAGTTCATATAATTGTGGTTGTCAAGGTTGCCACGATCGTGGTCATAGTCGTGGTCATCACAATGGCTCTCCATCTAATGACTCTCGATCTGGCCTCTTTCATAGCCATCATCTGCACCATCCATTGATTCCAGACCTCGTTGCCAGATTTGCAATAGATATAATCATGCTATGCGCTATAGTTATCAACAATACAACCACACTAATGCACCATTTGCTCATCTTGCCTCCTATGTTAATACGTTTAGTCCTATTGCTGATTGGTTTCCTACCACTGGGGCTACTCGTCATGCCACTCCTAATCTTACAGCTCTCTTCCACCATAATGACTGCTATAATCCTGACCAGCTTTGTCTTGGCAACTGTAAGGGCCTTCTAATTTTCAATATTGGTAAAGTCACTCTTTACACTCTCTCAGCTTCATTCATCTTTTTAAAGTCTTGAATGCACCATCTCTCATTAAATTTCTTCTTTAAGTCTTTCAATTTAGCAAGGATAATGGATTTTTTTGAATTTCATCCCTCACATTTTTCTGTCAAAGGCCTGGTCACCCAGAAAGTTCTTCGTAGGGAGATTGAATCCAGCCACTACAAGTTGTCTACCCATGTTCGAGTGTCTCCATCCACTCATTTATGTGAGAAAGTTTACTCCATATGTTGGCATCGTTGTCTAGGCGATGCTCAACACTGTGTTCTTCATCAAATTCTCATTCAAAATAATTCATTTTGTTCAAATAAAAACCAAGTACTTTGTCATGCCTATCAATTAGAAAATTCATGTCGATTACTATTATTCAAATAAAATAAAAGTTCAGCACTCTTAGAATTTGTTTTCAGTGATGATTGGGCCGTGCCTCATACCCTCTATAAATGGTCATCAATATTTTGTACTTAGTCTTTTTTCCAAATATTTATGGTATTACTCTATTTCTCTCAAATTTGATGTGTACCATATTTGCTTCAGTTTAAATCTATAGTTAAATGTCAATTCTCCATTCAAATTAAACAAGCTCAAACTAATTGGGGATCGGAATATTAATCTCTACGTTCCTTCTTTAAACAATAAGGTATTATTTATAGCATTTCATGTCCACACTCATGGAAAAAATAGAAAAATTGAGCATCACAATCCCCAGATTGTTGAGACTGGCTCAACCTTACTGGCATATACATCGGTTTCTCAACAATATTGGCACTTAGCTTTCGAAACAATTATTTTTCTTATCAATCATCTTCCATCTCATGTGTCTGGAAGTCTCTCCTTACGAATGTCTTTTTCATAAATCACTCGATAATTAATTTTTAAAAGTTGTCAAATGCTTATGCTACCCTTTTCTACATCTTTACAAATGTCACAAAATGTCATTTGGTTCTGACTCATGTATTTTCTTGGGTCATAGTCCTGCACATCATGGGTATTGCTGCCTAGACCAAAGTACAGGCCGCATTTATAATGCTCGTCAGGTCCGTTTTGACAAGCAATCCCCAAGCCTCACTTATCTACTTGTCGTTCCAAGCAATACCCAAGTCTCACTTACCTGGTAGTGTCTCCCTCTTTGTCGAAACCCAAGTCTTCATCTTTAGTCAACTGTACAAGCCCATTTCATGCCGCCGCATAGCCCTACCACCCGACACTCTCAGGTAGATCCATTCCCCATCTCCTTTCAATTAAAATACACTTTTTTTCTCATTCCATTTCATCTAAAAATTGGATATCTCTCCCATCATCTAATATATCCTCTTTCGTTACATTTTCATACGATACATCTTCCTCCTTATCTCCATCTCAACTTCCACATTCACCTTTAAATATATCCACCTATTCGTCATCTCCTCAGCCTCTATCCTTAACCGGCATCAATCTTATAGTTGATTTCAACCACCCCTTGTCATAATCTTCCCCTTCTTTCCATGTCCAATTAGAACCCATTCCATGATATTACATTCAATGCGCTATTCTGACCGTCAAGCTCTTTTGATTGCCACTTTTCTTCCAATTTGGATCTAACTGAATGCACTTCTTATACCATAACTTCCAAATTACTTAATTGAAGACAATCTATGAGCACCGAGATCAATGCTATCTCACAAAAAAAGTACTTGGACATTGGTTCCTTCTACTTCTTTTCATAATGTTGTTGGGTGCTGTATGACTCGGATTCAAGGATTTTGAAAAATAGTCAAAAATATGAGAATTCAAAAATATTTGAAAACCTTTTAACACATTGAAAATCAAAATTTGAAATTCCACTTTTATTGAAAATAGAGTCGCCACTTAGTTTTTGAGAAAAACTAAGAAAAATAAAAATAGCTTACTGATCTTGAAAACGTTAATCACATAAAGAGGGTCTGGAAGCTAAGGTACGAATCGGGAAAGGTGTTAGGCACCCCGTTCGTCCAACCGTAAGGTTGGCATCTACTAACCATCATTGGGTCTTTAATATGATTTTTTAAATACATGCAAATAAAAAAAATAGAGATAAAGAGAAAACATTCAAAATCAAATATGAAAAATACATAAAATATGTATATAGCGCTCCAAAACGCATAAATGTCAAAGAAAAAATCCTAAGTCATATGTCATATAATTTCTATCTAAAAGATACATAGAACATACCCACATGCAATATTGTTTAAGTAATCTAAATTAACATGATTTCGTGAAAAAAATAAAATACTAAAGTTGTTAAAATTGCCTAAATATGGATTGCAAGAAAAAATTGGCTAAAGACATAGTTTTTAAAAAAATGACCAAAATATGTATGATATCAAAGTAAACTAGGTAGAGAATAAACTTGATAGAAAATAAACAAAACTAGGTAAAAAGTAAACTAGGTAGAATTGAGAAATGCACACAAAGAAAATTATTTAAAGAAAATTATTTAAAGAAAATTTACTAACAAGAGAAAAGAAAAGGGTTTCATACCTAAAGAGAAATTAAGGTTTCCAAAGAAAAGAAAAATATTTGACAAAATAAGAAGAGTAGAAGATGCTATTAAGAGAAAAATTCAATTATTTATATAAATGATGAAAATAAGAAGAATAAAAAAAACATCAAAAGATATTTTTGTGCTTTTTGTAGTTAATGGAAAAAAAGAAAAAGAAAAATATTATAGAAGAAAAGTTAAGCTAACAAATGAAGATTTTAAAATAAAAAGAAGATTTAGTTATTAACATTTTACATTTTAAAAGAGAATAAAAGAAAGAAGTGACATGAAAATAGTAATTGAGTTTTAACTATCATGAGAAAAGAAAATTATAATTATAGTGAAAATCAATTTAAAAGTCTTTTTTAGGAATTTTGGGTTTAGTAAAAGAAATACTATATAAAGAAAATTAAGTTTACATCAAAAGAAAAGAAAAGAGAAAATGTAGCTTTTAAAAGGAATTTAGATTAATAAAATGTTAGAAAAAAAATTACACTAACATTAATAGGAAAGGAAAAAAAAGATGAACAAAAAAGCTAGCCAAGGAAAACTAAATTAATGCTTAAACTAAAAAATAATAAAAATGAAAATGAAAATGAAAACGAAATGTACTAGCTAGAAATGGAACATTTAACTAAAAGACATTAACAATGAACTATATTACAAGAAAATGAAATAGGATACTATTGAAAATAAAAGAAAAAAAATGAATGCTAGAATGCTAAATTAATGTAAATGGAAAGAAAAAAAAGAAATGAAATAAAATACTAGAATTTAAATTGATATAATATTGACTATTACAACTATTTTTATGTAAGTGTATTGGATTATAACAATTAATAACATTAATTAGTTGTAATTATCAAAGCATGTTAGCACTATCTCAATGAATTAATTAAAAGAAATAACAAATGTGTTTAGTGTGAATGTGAAAAAATTAATAACTAAAGAAATAGAGAAAACAACTAAATTATATGAAATAAATGAGATTAATTATATAAATGGAATGAATAGGCAATTTGAAATTAAATTTTAACCCGGTCACTCCAAAAGAGAGGAAATGGAGCTAGAAAGACCGGGGATCCAAACAAGGTACCTGAATTGTGGAATCCTCAAATTGGGGAATCTGCTTCAATCCTCGGATGGTGATTCCAAGCTAGGGCTTCAAATGTAGGTATCGGAGGATCGGGACTCGGTATTTCGGCAGAACTTCGACGTCGAGGCTCGGAATTACTCGGCAACTCGGCAGAATTTCACTCTCAAAACCTCACACCCATTTTCTGTCTCTAAAAACGTACCAGATGTACGGTATTTATAGAGTTTATCAACCAATGAGATGCTGTCACATTTTGGGGACACATCAGGCCATTTGGAGTTGGCGGTCGCCACAATGCAAGTCGGCGGTCGCCATGTTTTTGAAAAGTTTCACAAAGTTCTATGGTAGTTGCCATGAAGCAAGCTGGCGGTCGCCATAATAAAAGGTGATAGTCACCACTTTTGGTTAGGGTTTCCACAAAGTTCTATGGCTGTTGCCATGAAAAAAATTGGCGGTCGCCTTACTTGAGCATCAAGTTTCAATGGTTCATCAAAATTTTATTGGTTTGAAGGTTTTGGGTTCAAACACCGAACTTGGATCACTTTTCGAGGATTATACCGAGGCACTATTTCACCTGTTTTCATCATCGAATTCGCCTAAGATTAGGCGGGGTCAAATTGGGGTTCTACAGGTGCAAATGGATCTATCACATTAAACACAAAGCTGATGGTAGTATTGATCGATTCAAAGTTCGTTTAGTCGTAGAGAGAACTCATCAAGAATTCAATGTTTACTATTTTGAGACCTTTAGTTCGGTTGTAAGCTTTGCCCCCATTCGCACTGTGCTATCTATTACTACCTCCCTTATATGCCCCATTCATCAACTTGATGTGAACAATCGATTTCCGAATGTATTTTTATCAGAGCTGATTTTATTGACACAACCTCAAGGGTTTCTAGATCTAAATTATCCTGATCATCTATGTCAACTACAAAAATCTCGCTATGGCTTCAAGCAAGCTCTCATGCCCAGTTTACTCGGCTATTTGATTTTCTTCCCACACATGGTTTTTAAGCATCAAAATCTAATGCATTATTATTCATTTATCATTCTAATATTAGGTTGTATCTTTTCATTTATGTGAAAGACATTATTATCACCTGCAACTTTGTTGCCTCTATCACCCAATTCATCTCCACGCTTCACTCAGAATTTTCCCATAAAGACTTTGATAGATTACATTTTCTTTGGGCATTAAAGAAACCTCTACCTATCTTGGTTTACATATCTCTCAATGTCGCAACATTACCAAGTTAGCATGTAAAACTCCAAACTAATTTCCACTCATAGATCTACAAGAGTTACCCTTTCAAAATTTGGTGGTACACTACTTTCCAATCCTTCCTAGTATCGTCAAGTCAACGGGGTGCTTCAATACCTCACTCTTCCATGCCTTGACATTGTCTTTGTCGTGAATAAAGTGTGTTAATCTATGGATGCCACATTAGAGATTCATTAGAGTGTAGTTAAGCGTATTTTGTGATATCTTCAGCACACCATTCATCATGGCTTATTGTGGTCCAAATGTTCTTTCTTTACGTTACAAAGTTTTCCTGATGTTGATTAGACAGGTTGTCTTGATGATCATCAATCAATGGGTGACTTCACAATTTTCTTGGTAACAACCTTATTTCTTGTATTCCCACAAACAATATGTAATTCCTTAGTCGTCTATGAATTCTGAGTATAAAGCCTTAGCATATGCTGTTGTTGAAATTTTTTGATTACAATCTTTACTTTTCGAACTTGGCTTACCACTTCCTATGGCTCCAACCCTTTAGTGTGACAATGTATGTGTAACAATCCAAGTAAACCACTAACCCAATAATTTAAATAAAGAGTCTAACAATGCAATTTAAAATATTTAAGCCCAAATTATTAATAGTAATGCACAAGTTTCTTTATATACCAGATTTAATTTCTATCTCCCACCAATGTGGGATGAGGTATCACAATATTTTTCACTCAAATACCTAATGCCCTCGTTGGGTGGCCTAGATTTTTTTTTCTGGTTGGGATGTGAATAATATTCCATTAATAGACATAGAGCAACTTATTATCGTGCACAAGGTATATAACCTTAGAATCTCTCTCTCTCTCTCTCTCTAGAGCCTCTACTTCTTTATGCACATTGTCATAGAACCTTATATGGGAATCAGGATTGGCTTTGATACCATTTAAAATGACCCAAGTGAACTACAATTGCCTTTATCTAAACAAAAAAAAATTATTTTTTTATAAAAATTATTAGTAATGAAAAAGGGGGTGGGGGTATATTTTATAAAGAATCGCACTTTGGCCTAAAATACAAAAAATTTAAGTCATTAGTTGGATTGTTTTTTCATGTATATCACGTGGACACTCATAATTACATACCTAACTAATGTGGGATTATTTATATAACAACCTCTCACATATAATTCTCTTTTGGATCTATGATCTCGCACCTTTTTTTAAGTCTTTCATCATAAAAGAGAACTGTCAATGCAAAGTCAACACACTATGTGCACGAATTTGCCACTGGAACTTATGGCTCCAAGGGTGGAAAGCAAGGGAGGTAAACAAGGTGAGTATCAATCCCAAATACTGAGACTCAAACCACAATCACAGAAGTCTCATCTAACGGTTTCTATCATCTTTATTGATAACCTACCAGAGCAAATACACAACCAATGGCTTGGGAGAATCTTTCAAAAGTGTGGCTACGTGTTGGAGGTATTTATTCCAATTAGGAGAAGGTGGAGAAGTAATACTAGGTTCAGTTTTATAAAGTTTTCCAACTTCAACGATGCCTTGAATGCCATTAATAGATTTGATGGGCTCTAGTGTTGGGAAAATAGGATTTCAGTTAAAGTAGTACATTTTGATATGGCTTACAAGTCAGCGCCAAGACGAGGTCAAGCATCCTTAACCAAGTATGGTGCAGGTGTCCCCTATAAGGTGCAAAGGCACCAAGCACAACAATTCTCATCTTCTAATCTGAAGGATCATACTAACTCCATTGTTGAAATTGTGGATACTGACACTGAATGGTTAAAAAGTTGTGCGATTGGCATTGTTAGAGATGTGAGACTAATTACAGGTCTGGAAGAAACAATGCAGAGTGATGGTGTATTCAGCAGACGGATCAAACCTTTGGGAAACTCCAAGGTCTTGCTTTAGTTCTCTGGTGTTGAAGAGAAGAAGGAGATCCTCCACGCAATAAGACATTGGTTAGAGACTTGGTTCGAAGTTTTCTACAAATGGAGCTATAGGGAGTTCAACATCAAGAAGGGTGTGGCTAAATGTTGAGGGTTTACCGCTTCATGCTTGGAGTGAGAGTACTTTCACCAAAATTGGGGAACGATGGGGTTCAATCATCTATGTGGATGAAGGGATATCATCAAGGAAGGATTTGGAGTTTGGTAGGGTCCTAATATCCACTGAGAGGAAGAAATGCATTAATCATTTCTGTAACCTCAAAGTGGGTCATAATCTATTTCTAGTTCGTTGTACTGAGAGTGGGGTACCAAAAATTGTTCCTTTGGGGAGCTAATGCCCAAGGAGGACACTCCACTTCTTCAAGCTCACCCATAATAATCAACACCTCTGCAAATGAAAGGTTCTTGGTGGAAGGTGATACTGTTATATCCACTCGCCTCTGCATGAATCCATGAATTAAGGTGACAAGGGATCAGGGAGCATTGGATGACAGAGTGGGCAAGAGGAGGTGGTTCAGTTGACACCTCTTATGTGGAAGCCCTGGAAGCCATTGAAGCATCCATAACAGGTAAGTTTAGATCTAAAAATTTGAATTCAAATAATGACGAGACAGGTGGGGAAATGACTAGTGCATTGATCCCAACAACTCCAAGAGCAGTACTTACTTTGGGGTCTAGTGGGAAGGAACTTTCTTCTTTGGTGTCAGGTGAGAAGGAAGTTTCAGCCTTACGCAGGCTACATCCATTTGGCACATCAAGGGATGGCCAAGTCTGTGCAATAGGTACCAAAAATCTCATGAAGAAGAATAAGAAAAAGCTTCTCTTGGAGATGGGATGCACAATGATCAGGGGAAAAATCTCAAAAACGAAATCACAGAATAAAAGATGCAAAGAAGGGGTGGCAGTGGCTATTGATCAATCATCTCTCTCAACCTATGACATTTAAAATCGCAACTCCTTGATTAGAAGAGAGGTTGAGTTGGTTCTTGAAACTAGTAAATTAATGGGTCTGAAGTTTGGGGGGGACGAAGCCTTGATTATTGACAAAATCATTGAGATAAATAACAAGGATGACAACCCACATGCTGCCAACCGTATGTAATCAAGCCACAATGATGAAGATCCTCTCCTGGAATGTAAAGGGCCTTGGGAGAATGGAAAAGAGTAGAATGGCGAAGAAGTTGGGAGTGA
>JAOTRH010150848.1:0-13290 GCA_034768845.1 Heliamphora exappendiculata | reverse complement strand
AAAGAGACAAAAAATACCTTAATAATGTAATGACTAAACTACCCATTGTTATATTTAAAATAACAAAACTACACTCTCACAGTCATAAGCTAAGAAATACGCATTCCATTCTACCATGTAATCATAATATCAAACAAGGATGCCTCTCAACAACCCAAAAAAATGATAATCAACCCCTCTCAAAACCTCTTTTTGTCTCCCTATTGCAGCCTCTCTCCATCCTTACCTACTAGCTAGGAATAATAGGGTTGAGCTGGGGTCAACCATTATTCACAAGTTCATCCCCTTTAATAACAATAGGTCCTAAAAATTTGGACCAGTTCAGTCCTTTATGCTCGAAATATCATTCCTAGCACATTAAAAAAGAGGGCAGGATGAGCAGCAGCACACTAGGCCAATGCCCACCCCTAATTTCAATTGCAATGCATGACGTATTAGGAATATGATTCAAATGCCAAGACAAGTATCATTTATTTGTTCAAGTTATTGGAAGGAATCATAAACTTGCAGTTTTTCGGAATGGCATTCTAAAGCAATTGGGCCATTAATCACAGTTCTGAATGTCAACCTTTGGTCTAAATTCACTTTCACTTCCCGACAACATCGTTTTTGTGTATGCCTATTCTCACCCCTAATTTCAATTGCAATGAATGACTTTGTTAGTATTTATTTTATGTACAAAGGGTACTTTTGTAATTGTGTTATATAGTATTTTTATTATATAGATGCCAAATAAAAGGGACTGATTAAGTTCCTGAAACCCTAATTTCTTTTCAGTCTTCTCTCATCTCTTTCTCTTACTCTCAAACCCCAAAGATTACTTTATTTATACTTTAACTTGGTATCAGAGTATCGATCAAACTCTAGAACTACCGTTATCATTCTGAAACACACCGTGAAATAGAAATGGTATACTGACATCATCTTTCCATACGATGACAACAGCGTTATGCCGCAGGTGGTACAAACACCGATGGTCCACGACTACATAGATGGCTTCGTCTCAGGCTTCTGGTGATTGTGGAGATGTTTACAAATTGTTTTGACTTCGTTGGATGCCTTCTTCGAGCCCTTGAAGCATCCCTTTTTTTCGAAAGCCCTATCGCCAGATCTTCCTCTTGTGCCCTACTCTGTGGTTTTCGATCATCCACATCTACTCTATAGGTGCCGACAATACATGTTTTGCTCATATTTGTGCTTGGTTGGTGGTGTTCATCTTTTTCGGTTGCTTCTCGTCATCCTTCTCAATTAGTGACTCTTACCGATCACGATTTTGGTTTGCGATTGCTCTAGTTTGTTGATTTTGGCTTGATTCGTGGTAACCTTGGTTGATTTTGGTTCACGACTGCACTAGAGCTCTTTGCGATTGATCTGGTTTGTCGCTTTTGGCTTGCTTCGTGGTAATTTATTTTTGGGTTCTTCTGGTTCATGGTTCGCAATTTGCCTCTCTATTTTGGGTTCGCATCTTGTTCTCTGGTCTTCCCAATTTTCTTTGGCTTCATATTTGGTTTCCATTTTTTTGTTTGGTTCCCAACTTGCTGCTCTTAATAAAGGTTTGTAGAACCTAAGGCTAAGACAAAACCCTTTAACCTCAAAGATGATGATTTATCCTCCTATGTTACCTCTAAGCATTTGAATGGACTGAATTATTTGGCTTGGACCCATGCATTTAAATTTTTTCTTAAAGGGAAGAAACAATTGAGCTATATTACAGACCTTCCCCCTGCAACCAGCGATTCTAAACTTATGGATTGGAAAAGCACAGATTCAATGGTTATGGGTTGGCTGTGGCATAGTTTGGAGGCTCATATTGCCACTATTACCAAGTTCTGTGATACAACAAAAAAGATGACTATTTCTCTTCCCAAAGTAATATTTCTCGAGTCTATGAGCTTTATGAGCAAATTTTTAACACTGGGCAATCTGGTAAACCTTTAACTAAATATTATAGCAATCTGAAGAGCTTGTGGGATTAGTTGTTGCAACATCACCCTCTCACCACGGATTTAGTGTAACAGAGACACCATTGGGAGGACTTTGGTTACATCTCTTCTTTCTGGTTTGGACTTTGACTTGTGGGGGTTCAAAGATCATATCATTGCCAGTATGATTTTACCTATTGTTGCTAATTCATATTCTCGGCTCTTGAGTTCATTCTTGGGCCACTCATCTGTTGTTCCGTGCTGTCCTCTTCCTATTTCAGAAGGTTCGGCTTTAGTTTCTTCTGGTGGTAGTCGTACCCATAGTTATGGTGGTCGTGGAGGTCGTTTTGTTCAGCGTAGATCATGTGGTGGTCGATCTAGTAATTGTGGGGATCGAAAATGTAATCATTGTAGTAGCACTAATCATATAAAACCACATTGTTGAAAAAAGTATGGTAAACCCAGCTCTATTCATCATGTCACTAAAGGAGTCTCTAGTGTCCACCACCGATACCCAGCAGTCCGAACGCTCTTTCATTTGGTTCTCGTGATGCTCTCACCACCCAGCTTAATGAGTTGGTTAAGACTTTATACACTGCTTATCCTTCCACTTCTGCTGGTACTTTAGCAAACTCAGGTACCATTGCATGTGCCGTTGTTTCCTTTCTCACCTAGGTCATAGATTCTAGCATTAGTTCTCATATATCTGGTAATTCTTCCTTGTTTTCTAATTTGACTTGTACTTACCATCATATTGTCTTAGAAGATGACTCGTCTCATCCAGTTACTAGCCAGGGTTTACTTCATCCCACCATGTCTCTTTCCTTCTCTTTGAGCCTTTTTGTTCCCAACTTCCCCTTTAAGCTACTATCTATTAGTCAATAAACTAAAACCTTGAATTGTTCAATAACCTTTTTTCCTTCTTCTTGTGCTTTTCAGGAGCTCCGGACTCAGAAAATGATTGGTTCGGGGCATGAGAGAGATGGCTTATACTACTTAGATACCGATCACCTATCTCATACACTTGCGTCTGCGTTGAGTGCTTCTGTTTCTCCACTTCAGTAGCATCTTCACCTCGGTTATCCCTCTTTGGCCAAATTGAAGTTACATATTCTGTCTTAGCCTTCCATATCTAGTTTAGAATGTAAAGCATGTCAGTTCGACAAGCATCACCGTAGTTCCCTTTCTCGTAGTAGTTATAGTCGTGTGTTTGAGTCTTTTGTTATTTTTGTCGATAATTTTTCTCGTATGACTTAGCTTTTTTTTATGGAACATCGATTTAAGTTACCTTATATTCTTACTAAGTTCTATGATGAAATTTTTACTCAATTTATTTGGGCTATTAAAGTTTTCCGATATGATAATGCTTTATAATACATGCAATCTGTTGTTGCTTCTTTTTGTGTTGATCTTGGTATCATTCATCAGACTAGTTGTACTCATACATTCCAGCAAAATGGTGTTGCTGAGCGTAAGCGTCGTCATTTATTGGATGTTACACGTACCTTGCTTTTCCACATGCATGTACCGAAACATTTTTTGGGGTGACACTGTTCTTACTGCCTGTCGTCTCATTAATTATATGAATTTGGCTATCGTTCATCAAAAGTCCCCTTTTTCCCTCTTATACCCTACTTTTTTTCCCTTCTCCCTTCCTCCTCTTGTATTTAGATGTGTTGCCTTTGTTCATATCCTCGATCCTAGGCCTTGACAAGCTTTCACCTCAGTCCCGTAAATATGTCTTTCTCGGGTACTCTAGGACTCAAAAGGGTTATAAGTGTTATCATCCTCAATCTCGTTGCTACTTTGTTAGTGCTGATATCACCTTTTTTTAGTCCACTTTTATTTTTCCTTATCTAACAAGGAGTTATCCTCTGACCTTTTTTACTTGTCGCGAGGGGGAGACAGCGTCTCTGACTTTACCACTTCCTATATTGTTGCCCTCACCTTGTCCCTTATAGGTATATCGGCACTTTCGCAATCAGTTCGTTGTTTCTTTTGACCCTACACCAGCATATTTCCCGTCGGCTCCTGATTTATCCTCTCCCCTCTTGTTGACTACTTACCTATTGCCTTGCATCGAAGTAAATGTACTTGTACTCAACACCCTATTACTCAACATGTTTGCTATGCTCGTGCCTCTTCTTACTTTCTTTCCTTTGTTACTGTCTTATCTGTTGTTTCACTTCCCAATTCTCATAAACAGGCCATGTCTTTATCTTGCTTGAAACAAGCTATGGATGAGAGAATGAGAGCTCTTCATCAGAATCACACTTGGGAACTTACTCCCCTTCCTTCTAGGAAACAACTTGTTGGTTGTTGTTGGGTGTATACCATCAAACATCTTCCTAATGGATCTACCGAGGGTCTTAAGGTGCGCCTCATGGCCAAAGGCTACACTCAAACATATGGCGTTGATTATTTAGAGACCTTTTCACTTGTGGCGCGTCTTAATTCTGCTCGCATTCTTCTATCCATTGTTAGTCATTATTGGCCTTTATATCAACTTGATATTAAGAAAGCTTTCCTTCATGGCGATCTTCAAGAGGAAGTCTATATGACTCAATCTCCTGGTTGTGTTGTGCCTGGCAATAAAAGCATAGCCCGTCGCAATCTCCTCGTGCCCAGTTTGATCACTTCAGCTCTATTGTCCTTGAGTACCGTTTTTGGCGTTCCTCATATGATTACTCAGTCTTTGTTCATCATTCTTCTACTGGTTCTATTGTGTTAATTGTTTATATTGATGACATTGTTATTTCCGGTGATAATTCTGTTGGTATCGTTGCTTTTAAACGGTATTTGGCTCAACATGTTCATACCAAGGACTTGGGCATTCTTTGTTACTATCTTGGGATTGATATCGCATGTTTCTCTCTCAGCAGCTCTTAATCCCAATGCAAATATGTACTTTGATCTTCTCTCTGAGACTGGGTTCCTTGGTGCCCATCCAGTTGATAATGGATTCTGCCGTTAAGCTTGATGCTGAGTATAGTACTCTCTTTTCTGATGTTGGTCTCTTTCGTCACTTGGTTGTTGGTAAACACATTTATCTTATAGGTACTCGTCTTGACATCACGTATGTTGTTAGGGTGGTTAGTCAATACATGCATTCACCTCGCTAACCTCATTATGTTGTTGTTTGTTGTGTATCTTGCCATATTTGAAGCATACTCCAAATCGCGGCTTGTTATATCGGCTCTCTGCTTCTTTGTCAGTTGTTGGCTTCAGTGATACAAATTGGGCTAATAGTTGTTTTGATCGGCGGTTAACATTGAGATATTGTACTTTCGTTGGTGGCAATCTTATAACTTGGCTGCTCGTTCGAGTGCTGAAACTAAGTATCATGTTATGGCCCATATTACCTCTGGGCTATTGTGGATCCGCTTTCTTTTACTTGATTTTGGACTTACACCTCCTACCCCAATGCAAATATTATGTGATAACCAGACTGCGATCTTTATTGTAAATAATCCAGTATTTCGTGAACGGACTAAACATATTAAGGTTGATTGTTATTAATCCGAGATTTGTTACTACAAAAACGGATCATCACTCCCCACATACGTTCACCAAATTAGATTGGCAATATCTTCACCAAACCCTTAACTCGTTCATCTTTATTTAATTGTCTTTCAAACTGGGCATATTTGATCTATATACTCCAACTTGAGAGGGGTGTTAGAGTATTTATTTTTTGTATTATGGGTATTTTTATTATTGTGCCATATAGTATTTTATCATAAATAGATGCCAGGTAGAGGGGATTGATTAAGTTCCTGAAACCCTAATTTCTTCTCAGTCTTCTCTCATCTCTTTTTCTTTCTTTCAAACCTTAAAGATTACTTTCTTTACACTTTAATTGACTTAACAGAAATGCGATTCAAAGACCTAGAGTCCTAAACAAGTATCATTTATTTGTTCAAGTTATTCTAAGGAATCATCAACTATAGTTTTTCAAAGTGGCATTCTAAAGCTATTGGGCTATATTGATCATAGTTGTTCTAAATGTCACCCTTTGGTCACCGAACCCTCAGCCTTGGCCTCTTTTAGGATAGAATATAGCATCCCTTCCTTAGTCTTTATCAAATTCAATGATGAGACTGTTAAGGGTGAGAGCATCTTAGGCAAGAGAACGAAGTTGCTTTTCCCCTCGTCTTAGTGGTAGAGGCCTGGATTGGTTTCCCTATCGACCCCCTCCTTGAGGAGATGCTCGGCCATTGCCGGCTTCTCCCCTTCAAGTCTCCCATCAATTTCTTCTAAATTGTCATGCAGGTGGCAGAGATCAATCGTTGCTCTGGGTTGAATCTCGACATCCACGAGATATTCTATTACTACAACCTCGGTCACAACAAAGACCTTATAACCCACTACCTCCCCTATACGGAGCTCGGCCAAGGCTTGTGCACGACCTCCCTAATTTTGATAAGCACGGCAACGACTTCATCCTTGCTCCATGGAAAGTTCGAATTCCCCACAGAGCATATTGGAATGCATGGATGAGCTCTCCCTAGGGTGCTCGGTAACCCAGGTATGTTCTTCTAGTGCCTTTCTTTTCTTTGTTGCTTATTTACAATAAAGTTTTAGTGGTGCTGTATTTGCTCCTCATCTTTTAATAATTTTCTTGGTATTGTCCAGACGTCAACCTTACATCTATGTGAAGGAAATAAACTGACGTCAACTTGGTTAAGCGAGCTTTGGCTATAAAGCAAGGCCGAAATATATCGGGTTTAGTTATGTTGTTCCATAAGTTTCAGCCAATTTGCCTCTTGTAACGCCACACCCTCTTCTTGTACTTCAACTCAATATTAATGGAATATTCTATCTTTTTTAATGTTGTGTAATAAAAAAGTGTTTGCCTTTTTAATGTTGTGTTTTCCCTTCTTATGTGTGGATGCTAATTTCCTTTTCATTTTCCAGTCACTCGGTGCTCCACACCAGAAGCACCTTTAGGCCAACCTTGAATCTTGATCGAGTGTACATCATTCTTCTCTTTTCTTAATCCGAGGTGACCTTGTTCATACGTTGGGTTTTTCAAACCCTAGGAAATTGCTCCACTTCCAAGGGTTGTTCTAACCCCTTAGCCAAATTGCCCTTATCGCATGTGTGTGCTTTTCGAACCCTTAGGCGCTTTGCAAATTCCTAAGGTAGTTCTAACCCCTTGGCCAAGCTAGCCTTATACATTTATTAGGTTTTTCAATCCCTAAGGAATTATTTCAATGGGGTGTTCTTTCCCATAGCCGAGCTAGCTTTATTCATTTGTTGGGTTTTTTGAACCCTTACGAGCTATTCCAGTTCTTGTCCCCGTAGCCAAGCCAGCTTTATTCATTTGTTGGGTTTTTTGAACCCTTAGGACCTATTCCAGTTCTTGGGGTTGTTCGAAGCCCTTGGCCGATACGGCCTCATTCATTTGTTGATTTTTTTTAACCCTTAGGAATTATTCTAATTTTTGGAGTTGTTCTAACCTCTTGGTTGAGATGGCCGCATTCATTTTGTTGGGTTTTTCAAACCCTTAAGAATTATTCCAGTTCTCGGGATTGTTGTAAACCCTTGGTCTCAATATCCTTCATCATAGAGTAAGGGATTTTGCTTGTTGATCTTCTCGGTGTGGTTCGGTAAGCCAGAGTACATTAGGTAATTTGTCTACCCCTTTGCCTTTTGCCTTCTCCAACCTCTTTTGGATTCCGTATAGGATTGTCTTATTCGATGCCTCGACTTAACCGTCGCACTGAGAATAGGCCGGAGTGGAGATGTAGAATTAAATCCTTAGTTCACACAAAACTTCTTGAAAATTTTTCCATAAACGGTGTCCCGTTGTCCAAGATTAGGGCCCGAGGTATTTCGAATCTAGTGATAACATTCCTCCATACAAATTTCTTTATATTAGTTTCTCTTATATTTTCCAACGGTTCAACCTCTACCCATTTTGTAAAGTAGTCAGTAGTGGCAATCATGAATTTCTTCATGTTCACCGCTTTAGGAAAAGGTCTGATATGCAGTCCCCAGTGGGCGAAAGGCCACAAGCTAGAGAGTAGAGTGAGATCCACAACCGGGGCTAATAGATTAAGGGTGCAAACCTCTAGCATTTTTCACATTTCTTTACATAATGTGGGTCGTGTTTCTGCATGTAAAGCCACCAATACCTTAAGGAATTGTTTGTTTGAGGAATATAGAGGAGTGGATTGTATATAATATCGCTTGGATTTATATATCTCATATTTGGTATGACAACTTGTACGGGATTATATTGAAAGCAAAGCTGAAAGAATTATTGTTATATTACAAAAACTTAAATAATAATGAAGAGATACATCATATATACATAGGTTATAGAAAACCCTAATAATGATAATAGACTAACTAGGAAACAAGAATCCAATAACAGGTAAATATCCCAATAATAATAATAATATATTCTCACAATCCTAACAATGGAAAGATATTCCAATAATAATAATAATAATAATAATATATTCTCACACCCCCTCTTAAACTCATGATGCGAGCTTGGAGAACAGTGAGAGTTTGTGCAACAAAAAATGAAAACGAGCAACGGTGTGAGTCTTCGTGAAGAAATTAGCAAGCTGCATGGTTTGCAAACGATAGATGCAAAGGTGCTAGGGTTTATGCGAGGGGGGAGAAAGATGCGGCGCTAGGGTTTGCCAACGAGAAGGTGTTAGGAGGGAGAGAGATGCGAAGGGGGGAGAGAGAAGCGAAGATGCTAGGGTTTGCGAACGAGAAGAGAGAGATACGAGTGCAACAGCCGGCGGCAAGGGTTTGCAATGGTTCGGCGGCGAGGGTTTGCTATGGCGGCGACTATGGTTTTATAGGGTTTGGCTCTGATACCATAAAAGAAAAGCTAAAAATATTATTGTTATATTACAGAAGCTTTAATAACAATGAGAGAATACATCATATATATAGGTTATAAAAAACCCAAATAATGGTAATGATACTAACTAGGAAACAAGATCCTAATAATAGGTAAATATCCCAATAATAATAGTATATTTTCACAATCCTAATAATAGAAAAATATCCCAATAATAATAATAATATATTCTCACATATATATCTATTTTGGTGCCATATCCTAGTATTGTAAATCTTAAGTCACTAATTGTCCCAAAAGCTTAAACTGTTAGGAAATGGGCCCATAAATGTATATTAAGCTATCCGACATTCCCCTTTACGTGCAACCCTGTCTGGCACGTGGAGGGGCAAACAAACTGAATAGGTGCACTAACACACATAGTGCACAATAACAAATATAACAGGAAAATACATGTCACGAGACTTGAACCCAAGATCTCGTGGAACCAGAACTCTGATACCATGTTAAGTCACCAACTGCCCCAAAAACTTAAGCTATTAGAAAATATACCCAACAATATATATCAAACTATACAACAGTAAATACTTGGGGGAGGTTGGTATTAGATACCCTCCCTCCAATCAAAGTTAAATCCCTATGTCCATATCCTCCTTTCTTTTGAAGATGCCTTTGGAGTTTGGATAACTCACTGGCGTTGTTATTTTTCCTTCGTAGTTTTTTTTTCAATTTTTCAAATTCCTTCTTATTCACAATGTTTTTTTTTACTCAATTTTTCTTCTTTTTATGTTTACTAGTCCATTTTAATTCCTCTATCTCCCTATCAATATCTATTCATTTTCATAAAAAAACAAACATGGTATATACATATAACCAAGTATTATATATTCGAAGTTATATCCATTGAATTTTATATCCTATGGTATTTTTATCCTCCATTTTATGTCCGTACAATCAAAAAGGCCCAAACAGATGGCTCTATGTGCAAAGGATCGACCTTTAGTGTGGCTTCCACAAATACCTTCGTGAGTCACAAAGATGAGGTCTTCTACCGGGTTTGGTTGTACACAAAGCAAATACGGCCCAGTGTAGGATCTCCGGAATAGTTTATTTGTGGGGAAAATCAAAAACCGAGCTGACATGAGTCATACCTTGTGTGCTTCTTTATTCTTGGCAGGAAGCTGATCATTCTTCAAACAGGCCATCATAGAGTCCATCTAGCTCGGTCTGTGCTCCATTGCTAAGCTCTCCTTCTGGTCCATCTCAATGCTAGACCTTGGGAGAAAGTCTAAAATCATCGTTCTCTAGCTACCAAACTTTGTTGCCGATGGTAGGCTCGTTAGGGTGTTAGCATGACTATTGTTAATTGGGCCCTCCTACTCTATTTTCTTCACTTTGAAGTTCTTGAGAGCTTCTTTTGATTTCTCCATGTGCCTCGCCATTCTCTCATTTCTGGCCTCATATACAGCTATTAGCTGGTTGACCACAAGCTAGGAATCGCTGAATATGTTCAACTCGGATATCTATCAAATTTGATCAACCATTAACGAGTAATCCTAATGTAGGCGGATTTGGTCAGGGAGATGCAGAAATAGTACTTCAAGATCCATTACGTGTTCAAGGCCTTTTGTTCTTCTTAGCATCTGTTGTTTTGGCACAAATCTTTTTGGTTCTTAAAAAGAAACAGTTCGAGAAGGTTCAATTGTCCGAAATGAATTTCTAGACTCGCGAATTTATCAACATCAAGTTTGTAAAAAGAACCAAATTCTGATTATGTATAAAAAAAAATGAAATTCTGAAAAACCTTTTGCTTGTTTATATTCTTTTTCTACGAGATGACGGGAGTTTCTTATACCGTATTCCTAATCCACCCCTAACTTCTGGGTTGCACGTAATTCGGCCGAGAAGGCTTCATTCATACTTGACCTCATTGTTAGATGCACTGAAGTCAAGCTTCAGGGCTTGCTCCAGAACTACTCTTTCTAGGGATGTTGGGACTATTCCAGCCCATGTCCCCTTATTGTTTGACACTCAATCTACCTGTATCTTCCATATTCCTCCGGAGGACATTTTACATGCCTCAAGAGGCGGTACTCCCTAGCTTGGCGGGTTACTCCTCATCCACCGGGGTAGACTTTAGTGAGAACTTGGCAATGAAGTATGCTAAGTCTTGGGCCTTGATTGTCGTCCTTGGTTCGAAACGCATGTCGTGCTCCCATAATTCCACAGCCTATTTTGAAATTTTTCCTATTAGGTTTGCCCTATCAAGCAAAAGCCTTCATAGGGTACTTGGTCAGGATGACTATAGGGCGAACTTGGAAATAATGTTGTAGCCTCCTCGAGGCCACAGTTAGGGCACATGCAAACTTCTCCAAAGGTAGGTACCTTCCTTCTGAGCCCAAAAGTGTTTAGCCAACATAACAGGCCAGTATTTGTTGCTTCTATTCCTCCCTTACATCGCACTAATTGCATGCTGAGATACGACAAGTAAAGATACAAACACTCTCCGGCCATCGGGATAGATAAGAGAGGAGGCACAATTAAATAGCTTTTGAGTGCCTTCAAAGCTCGGTCGCATTCCTCTGTCCATTCAAATTTGGAGCCCTTCTTCAATGTCTGAAAGAAGGGTCAACACTTATCATAGCCTTATTCTTCATAAGCTTTTTGTTAAGCTCTCTCATTATTCCAATCTTTCTTTTCTACATTAACACTTCTAAAAAAAAGTTTCCAAATCTGGAATATTTTCTACACCCAACTATTTGTCAAATCATGAATCGACTGATAAATCGTTCTACCAAAATAATGAATCGTGAATCGTAAGACTCACGATTGGGTGTAGAATCACGATTTGCAAAAAGTACGAGTGTATAATCATTGCTATCAATTAAACAAGAACAAATAAAATTATACACTATTACCTAGTTATAGATTATTATAAAATTCATATATGTGCCAATACATACACATATGTACATATAAATAAATTTCATACATCAAGATCCAAAATTTAGAATTCCAAAAGTTTAAAGTTTTAGGACTAAAAATAATAAAGATGGGTTATCATGATAGGAAAAAGAAAAAAAGAAAAAAAATGTTAGATTATCATCATTACCTTAAATAGTGACATTTATATCTTTTCTTTTCCTAAAATAAAAGTTAGCATGGATCGCAAGAATCGTATGAATCATACTGTGACTCGGATTAATCGAATTGTGAATCGTACGATTCCATGTGACTTCCAATTCCAAGTAACGAATCGTATCGTGTAATCTGAAACTCGTTCCAATCGTATGAATCGAATGATGAATTGTACGATTCTAACAACCATGTCACCAATATCTTGCATTTTAAAATGCGCTAAGAGGCTGTTTGGCAACCAATCTAAATTTGGTTTTTCCACTTTTTGTTTAAACCAAGAAAAAAGTCACAAAGCAAAAGGCCTAAAGTATTTGGTTGGTGCTTTTAAGCTAAGGACATTTTTTTGGTATTTAGGAAAAAATATCAAAACCTATTTTCTTGGCTTTTTTAGTGGCTTTTTCGTCTTTAATGGATTTTTTTAACTTTCATAAAAGCTTTGATGTTTTTTTCTTTAGTGGCCTTTTTTTTCAAATTTAGTCTACTTTTTAAATTTTATTTCTCTCAAGTTAAATAAAAATAATAAGTGGAATGAAATAGCAAAAAGAAAAGCCTTTTTATTAGAAAATGGAAAACGTGGAATAAAGATCAATCAACAGAGTTGAAATTTTGTAGAGAAAAAGGGAGCTATGGTAATTAACCTTCAAAAAATGAGGCTGTAGATGCTGAACTCGAGTCAGCGGCCATCTTTTTGTTACAAAACAGCTGCTTATTTTTTTTGCTTTCATCAACCACATCCACAACAGTCTTAGAATCTCCCAACGCTGTGTTTGAGTTTCAAAGATTCATCAAAACCGGAATCAGATTTCATAACTGAAAAAGAGAGGTAAGAGTGAAGTTTTGATCTTACGATTCAAGTAGGCCAGAGCTACTATAAAGCATAGATTGAAGACCACGCAGAACCCAAACAGTGCAATGACACAAACCCAATACATATAGTCATCCACAAACATACTCCTGGCCTTGAGAAGAACCTTTCCCACTGTGGGTTCAGGAAATCTTGGGTCAACATTTGGCTGCAAAACAAATAAAATAGCATATCTTAGGCTAATCAAGGAAAAAATGGCAGCATTGGACCTAAAGTAAAGAAGAAACATTTTGTTTACAAGAACCCCTTACTCTTGAGGAGTAGCTCGGAAGATTAATCACCTAAGTTCCTATTCAGCTAGGATAGGATACGTTACGATATGGATATGGCAATAATAATAATAATAAATAAATAAAAGAAACCCCAAAAAAATAGAATATGGATACGAATACGGCTAATATACGTTTGTAGGGGAAAAAATAAGGAGATTCACTCTACTTTTTTGCTATTCCATAAGATCCTATTTTTAAACATTATTAGTATTTTGAATGTTTTTTTATTCCCTATTAAAGTGTAAGCATATATATATGTATGCA